>OU343219.1:150081245-150359908 GCA_910596185.1 Chrysanthemum makinoi | reverse complement strand
TTGATTACTTCGGAGTTAATCGTTTATCACTTATTTGAGATTGAAGTTGACCTTCACAAAGGCGTTTTCTTAGTTTATCTTGAAGTCGGGATGGCTGGATGCATGACTTTCAATGATAACTTGCTCGTGATTGAATTTAAGTTGAAGACTTGGTTTATCTAATTACCAGCAGTCGGGTTGGATGGTTGAAGACCTGGTTAACTATCACTTCAAGGAGTTACGTTGTTTTACTCAGTGACAAACGCTTATGTCGTTGTGGATAATCGCAAGAGGTGTTAATGTCTCATACTTTGGTTGAGTATTGAGTACTTGGAGATTTGCTTGGAGCATAAATTCTTAACACCGTTCTTCCAACATAGGCAAGCTTAAGATGCAAATGCGGGGAATTCTACTTTAGTTTCAAGTTTGGTACATCGGGTTTTCTTCATCAGTGGTCACTTCAAATTGTCTACGAATTGGTTGATAAAGATAGTCAGAGAAAGTTTCTATAGCATTTGAGTCTCACAAGATTCATTTGAGCTAATTTTTGTTCTTCTCTATTTCAAGAATATTTGGTATGTATAATGTGTTGCTGATTCTGAGGTATCAAGGGGGAAGGAGACATACATCTAAACACAAAACGAGTACACGTGATGAACCTAATACTTCTTTTCTGTTGAAGTAATCCCGAAAGACATGTCATAACCGTAGAGAAACTCAGTGTTTACTCATAACCTTTGATGTATTATTCCAAACATTTGGGAGGAAGTGGTCTCTGGATACTTTTGGTATGTGTTAACTCAGCCCTCAGTAGAAGGAAATATGAGAAGAATATTTGGTTCGTGAGATGATATTGCTTATCGACATCTTCGATTTGAATAATGGTAAAGGCTTTTCCAGATTATTCCTTCATGTACACATTATTATGTTGATTCCGATAAGATCCCAACCATCATGGGGAGAGATATGGGTACATCTAGAACTCACAACATGTTCACCTGATGGCTTAATCTATTCTGGAGTTGACATCTGCAGAGATGATCAGTGACTCAACATGTTACTTGGATGTCATCGTCTCTACTCTTGTTGGGTACATGTGTACATCATGGGCTGATTGGTTATACGTAAGATAATTGGAATGCATTTGGAAATATGAAGATGTTGGGTATTGTTTGTTCCCCTGAATAAACACTGTCAATCTGAAGATAATGTGTACATCGGAGACGCACAACAGCCTCATATGATCTAAGTTCATCAGTTATTCCGATTTGATAACCGGCGATCGATCTATGCTTCAACTTATTACTTTGGTGTTCTCGTGTTCTTCGGGTGCAGAGCTTCATTCAATAAGACTGTTTTCATTCATTTCTACTTCTTGGAAAATGGTCTTTATACTCGGTTTTCGGTTTGAGGGAAGCTACCAAAGACTCACTTGTTGATGGCTCAAGTTCTTTCGACGATTCAAGAGCCTCGAATGCTTTGGTGGTGGAAGTTTAAGAGATGTTGACTTCTATCTTCTACAAATGCTGAACGATTTCCTTATTTCGGTACTCGTATCATCATCCTCTTATCCTATTTCTCTATATCTGTAAATATTTATCAAAAACCAAATACAAAAATATAAAACCAACAAAAAGAAATTAGAAAAATATAAAATCTTCAAAAGTCCATAAAAATCAGAAAATTTCAAAAATACCAAAAATATGTTTTCTCATGACATGTCTTCTGGTATCGATAACATCTACGGTCTTAGAAATGTCATTCAATAATGGCACGGGACCATAGATGAAGTTCGAGCAGGAGGTGTAAATATTCTTTTTCCAAACATGTCTCAAATCATGGCTTACAGTTATTTCAGACTGTAACCCGGGCTTCAACCTATGGCTTGCAGTTACTTCTGACTGTAACCCGCGCTTAAAATATGGCTTGCTATTATTTCCGATAGCAACCCGTTCTTAAAGAAAGGAAAGTGTTGCACTAAACAAATTTTCAAAATATTTCGTGCACTTATCCTAAAATCAAAATGAGGAAAGTATGTCGAAGGACTGCTGTTCCTACACAAATGTTTTTCCGTCTAAAATTCTTCAGAAAAATATTTGTTGTATTTCAAAATGGTGGAAAATGAGTTGCTTTAAAAACAATCAGTTTTAGAGTTTTTATTAAATTTGCAAACTCAATCAATGACTTCAGCGCTTTTAAACTTTTCATAAAATGAGTCATGGATTGAGGGGGATAATGTTTTTCAAATCTACATCATCTAACGGGCTTTCTTAATTATCCTAATATGCTTAATTAAAAATGATGTTAACCTATGTTGAAGGACTAGGTGCCTAGGATATGATTGCTAGGATTAGATATGATTGCCTAGGATAAGATGATTAGAGTTTGATGAACACATTATTCCCATACATTTATATGATCTGATTGATATGTTGCATTGACTTTTATTAGTCGATTGTTGTTTGGGTGATGTCGACCACCATATATTTGTATGTGTGTTCACTAACATATGCAGGTATATTGGTATAAAAGAATGTTCCCGATCCGGATCCCACAATTGAAGATGATTGGATGCCGAAAGGAAAGGGTAACGATATCTTGGGTTGACAAATGAAGAAACCGAGCTTAATTGGACTTCCATGGAGAGTTGGCATAAATGCAACGTAAGAGGTCTCATCGCATCGCAGATGGTTTTCTTCTTAGTGATTGAAGAAACGGAGCTTAATTTGACCTCAGTTGGCATTCAAAATGCAACGTAAGAAGAAGTCTCACTGCATCAGCAGATGGTTTTTCTTCCAAGCCCTACAGCAACAACAACAGAAGCTTCTCAACCACCTAACTTATCTTTGTGCTGGATACCATTGTTAAACAATTTTGATTAATTTGATTAAATTGTTTTTTAAAATGGAAAAATATTGTTTTGAAAATATATTAGACTAAATTTTGAAAATCACTGGACTTCATTTTCTCAAAATTTAAGTCACTCAATTATCGACTTCGGTCATCGATTGAGGGGGAGAGTGATTTAATTTAAAATATTTTCAAACAATATATCTTCAAAAGAGTCCGTTTGTACGAAATTATGTGGTGATCTAAAGATTTAATGTTATGTCATGGTATGATTTTTCTTTAGAATCAAGATATTTCAAAATGAAATTTTTTCTGTCTGTTTGATTGTGAAATTGTTTTATTTTACCTAAAAGATCTCTTAAAACAATTATACCTGACACTAACAATCTTTAATGTCTTAAAATGGTCCTTATCTGTCATTTTTCAAAATTAAATCAAGCCACGTCTTTCCCCAAAATCTTTTAAATGATTTAAATTAATTGGGATCACAAATCTCAAAAGGTTTGAAATTTTGATCGGGGTAGAGATCGTGAGTTAAATCTCTTATCTGTTTAAATGGAATTGGTTTTAGTCCGTTAAAGGCACTCCTGCCTCCATGTGCCAAACGATTTCTAATACATAATGCACATGTTGAGGGGGAGCATTTATCCAAAAACAAGATGAGTATTTAAACCTGGTCACATTTTCCTATGTTTTTCTAAACCTTATTAAATCACTTGGGATCCAAAATCTCAAAGGGTTTGATATTTTTGATCGGGGAGAATTTGTGATTTAATAATGAAACTTGATAAAAGGTGATCGTTTTTGATTTAATTGCAAGCGCTGCTCTCATATGTGTTAAACGCTTTTGAATCTCGAAGCACATATTGAGGGGGAGCAAAACTATCGAGGTACAAAAGTTTTTTAAAAGAGACTTATAAAGTACCTTGATTGAGTTTTCAAATGGTTTTCTTAATGGCTTTTGTGATCGTGGATGTGCTTCAAAAGAACTCTTGCCTCTATGTGTTAAAATGATTTCTCTTATCCTATGCACATATTGAGGGGGAGAATTTACCAAAGAAATTCAAATGGCTTTTCTAAGGAAAATGTGATCAAGAAATTATTTCAAAGAAATTATTTCAAAGATCTCTTGCCTCCATGTGCCAAACAATTTCAATATCATATGCACATGTTGAGGGGGAGCATTTCTAAAATGATCAAAACTATTAAGGTACAAAATGCTTTGATCTCGTATCACAAGTACCTTGATTGTTTTTCCAAATGATTTTTCGATTGGTTTCATGAAGGAAAGAACAATACCAAAAGACCGACCAATTTACTTTATGCATGGTGTTATAAGGATGGTTAGGTTAGGTATTCGTTCCCATGATCCGCCAGAACCGGAGGGATCTACCCAGGGACAATTCACTAGATAGTGTAGAAGTCCTTAGGTATGATGAAAAAAGGAGAAAAATGAGAATATGGGAAGAGTGCCGACTGAGACAGAGCTATTACTGGAATAAACCCAACAAGGTTATAGTTATGAAGTCTTGGTAAGCACTGAAAGGGTTGAAGAATGAAAAAGAAATGAATGTGAAAAGGGTGAAAAGAAATAGCCCTCAAATAATTCAACCATAGGGCAGATACCGGGTTCAATACATATGCTACTGGTGTTTACTAAGGTAACACCGGTATTGAAGACAAGACGTCATGGACCCAGTGACACACTGCACTAAACTTCCCAAGCTACTCAAGTTCCTCTTAAAAGGGCTTGTTTCATTCACACGGGGAACCTACATAATCTATCGACTTTCTTTTAAGAGATAGTTGATATTGAAGAAGGAGACCCTCTCCTAGTCTCCAGAGATAGGAACCAAATGTGCACTATTGAGTCTAGAGCCAAGAGATCATCCACAATATCTCGTTAGGACACTATATTCTTGAAGACTTGCTTTTTCACACAATGTGGAAAGTAAGAATATTTTAAGAGTCCTACGCATTATCCTTGTGGTATTGCCGAACATCCGGTGATATGTAAAAATATTCACAATGAAGATGGAAATCCTTCTAGAGCCAACATCAAACAAGCTCTTGGTGGGTGACATGTGAGATCTTCTCGTAAGATCAAACTTGTGACAACTGGATAGAAACAATGGGGCGACTCAGTCTTGAATCAACCTGGTCCAGAATGGAATTGACGAATACTTTTGGAAAAACCGCTCGATGTGCAAACCTTCTTTTCTCTAGCACGTCGAATGTGTATTCATTTCAAATTCAAAAGTATCTCTGATTGAAAAATACTTTTAGAAAAAACCGTTCGATGTACGAATCTCTTCTTTTCGCTAGCACGTCGAATGTGTACTCATTCTCTAATACAAAAAGTATTTTGATTGAAAATTGATCTTTCTCATAAAACCTTCGTCGTATTGCAAAACTCTTTCTTCAAGCAATACGCGATTGTGTTTCAAATCATTTTTCATCAATCAGTGAATCTCAATTCGCTGGTTCACTCACTCCGTGTTGTCTTCTTTGAGACGTTCCGGTTTGAGAACGGCTAGAACAGCTGCAAAACCCTGTCAAGGTTATTCTTCGGAATCCTACCCGATCCGCAGTACTTGTACTGATCAACGGGGAACCGTGGGCCGTGTACCTCAATTCAACGAAAGTGATCAAAGACACTTTCGTTTATTTTATTGCTAACTGTGTTTGCGGTACATTTGGGCGGTTGCAGTGATCAGTATTGAGGAGTCAATCCAAAGCGCATGCTCACAGCATCCACACTTAATTGAAGAAATCATGACTTGTGCTTATCTACATAATCTGGCTCTAATATTTCTATACTATGCTTCTGCTACGCTGCTGCAAATATCATGAATCAGTAAAAGCTTCCGCTACTCTGATGAAAAGATGTCATGATTCAGAAAGTGTGAGCATGACTGTCCATAAGTCACAAGTTCACATGATGGCAACACAATAAAGGGTGATCCAGAGATTTACTGTGGCTGATGATCTCAAATAAAGCTCGAAGATCATCAAAGATGTGGATCAGTTCAAAGACCTCCACTGAAAGTACAAAATATGCGGACTATGAAGAGTCACTACAAAAGCACAAAGAATGTGGACATTGAAGAATTGAAGTCTACGAGCTCAAGAACTAAGTCAAGAATAGAATGCTAGGACACAAAATGTAATTCATGGGGTGACCTCCCTTAGGGGAGATTGTTAGGAATTAGAAATTCCATAGTAAAGAGTCGGTCACCCCAACTATAGTCTAGCATATGTTAGCTCGTAGACATTACGTTATTTACTAGTTATTTAGTTAGCTATTTAGTTTAGAGCAACACCGTGGAGGACGGACGGGTCTTTACCCACTGTATACCTGATCCACAGGCGATAGGGAGGTCGTTATGTTTGTAACTATAAATACCCTCTACCTCCCAGGTAGAGGGTTGGACCTTCATTCATCTTAATCTAACCTTCTATGTTTTCTTTCACTTTCTCTCTCTAGAAAGGCTCCCACTTTCTCTCTCTAAAACCTCTAAACAATTCGACCCATATTATTGTTTGTTATGTGTTTATGAAATCCAATATACAACAAACACAACCAACTGGACTATGCTATACTTTTGTATTATGTGGCTTAAAATATTGTCATTTAAACTATGGCTTAAAGTTCAAGAAGTGAAATAGTATAGAGAAAATTACCAAAGTAAGCAAAAAAAAACATGTATGGTTCATGATTTAGTCACCATTTGCACCTATATCTCATTTTTGTCATGCTCGACTGCTCAACTGATAGACTCCACCCATTTATTGACACGTGTCCAAGCCTTGTACTTTTTTTTATAATATTTCTTTGGCCCAATATTGGACCCACCAAATCTAAAACAAATCTACTTTACTATTCCCCCTTTTGTATTTTAGTAAAATCAACGCTCGACTGACGGGGCTCGACTGGGGGCTGCTCATCCGCGGTGTACTTTTTAGCTTTGGAAAAGTAAAAAGGTAGCATGGGAAATATACAAAATCTTATAGCAAGATTTATAGTGTACTTTATTTTTTTACTTTTTCTTTTGTTTTTATTATTATTTTTCTTGATTACCCAGATTGAAAAAACATACACACATCACACACACTTGCTTTGGGATATGTGCATGGTTTTGAACAAAAAAAATACACATCACACAAAAGAGAAACCCCAATGCTGGCTGCAGATGTAGAAGAGTAGAACACAAACCCGATCACGCGAAACTCACACACACACACACGCAAATCCTTCGACAGATCATCCATTGTTCTTTGTTATCATAATGTGATGGTTTCTAGACAAATAAGTTAAAAAGTGAGATTTGCACAGTAACACACACTTCTACTCATCCTTTTTTTGATTTTATAAACTGATCTAATTACTATACACCTTAGGTTTGATTATTTGACAAGATGTTGTTGTTGCTGTTCTGGTTTATGGGGTTTTGTTTTTTTAAGTTTTTTTTAGAGTAATCGGTTTTAGGGTTTGCCTATTTTATGTTTCATTGTAGTTATTGAGGTGTCATACAACTTATTTTAGAAGTGCATTAGAAGTTCTTATTACGATTTTAGGGTTTGCTCATTTTATGTTTCTTTGTGGTTTTTGAGGTGCTTACGTTGGATAATTACGGTTTTGATGTTTTTTTTGCCGTACAACTTATTTTAGCTTATTACTATTTAGAAGTGCTTATTACGGTTTTTAAGGTTCATTAGGTTCATTAAGTGTTTATTTAAGGGAAATTTTAAGAGACTTTTTATGGTTTATAACATATGCTAATATGGGTATGTTTTGTTGGTTTGTGTGTATAGGTGTATCCTGCCAAGGTCAGTACTAGAACAAAGTTGCACTTTCTAAAAACAATAACGAAAAAGTTGATCTGCGCGTTCGGGGTCAAAGGAAACTTCCTTTTCTTTGAGCAAGTTTTTCAACCACCTAGGCAGTGAACCTAATCGTTGTAGTGTAGTATTGGGTAATCCTCGGGGATTGATATCGTTCTCTAGGGGAATAGGAATGTTAGTAAGAAGTGTACTACGCTAAGGTTGAGGTTGAGGAAGATTCTTTTTTATCTTTTTATATTTTTTTAGAAAGCTAAGGGTAAAATCTCGGGGCTTGGATTTGAGGGGTGGTACTTCTACCGATTACTTCTACTATCTAATTATCTAATCTATGGGTAGTCTTATGTCTATTGATGTGTGCTCGTATGATGATTAAAAATATGTTTACCTAGATACTATTACTCCCTAGTTATTGTAGGTTGAATTGTCACGTCCTTATTCTCAACGCGTTGTGTTTCCTAAAGTCGTAGGGTCTTCCTATGCCCTAACTCTTTGAAGTCACCCTTGAGTGTAGTAAACGAAATCCACTAAGTCATTCATAAACTAACTTTAAGGTTATCTTTGGATGTTTAGACTACGAAATCCGCTATCTCATTCATATACTAACTTTCACAAAGATTACTCAAGCATTTAAACACAACGATAACCTAGTTGCACTCCTAAGCCAATTACAAAAAGATAAGAGACAACCTAACAATAATTAACAACTAGGTTTCATAGATCTAAGCAAACACACAAGAAATTTAGCCGGACATGTTAAACAATCAAGCATACACACAATCAATGGAAGAAATAATGAAATTAATGAAGTAAAACACTTATCTTGATGAGTAAAATAGGGTTTGGGACCCTAAGATACTGTCCAAGTCGGACTACAAACGTTTAGGGTTTTTACTCCACAAGTCTAACTCTTAAAATTCTGAAAATTCGATTTCTATATATAATTTTACACTTGCGAAGACGTCGCCTTATAGGTGGGACGCCGTTAGATCGCCGTCATTAGGATTTTCGATTTGGCCAAGTTATCGTTGGGACGGCGTCACGTTGTAGTTGTGACGCCGTCGGGCTTCAGCAGGGACGTCATCTAATTCTGGATCTGGGCCATCTGAGATGAAAAGTCTTAGTGACGCCCTTCCTCTTCAAAGCCTGACGCCGTCAAGTGTATTTTAGCAAAAAGTCTACTGAGCCTTCAGGTGTATTTTAATTAAATCCGTAGAGAGGGACGGCGTCGCCCTTTAGTTGGGACGCCGTCAGCTTCAGTTTCAGCAGCTTGAGTGTCTTCGATCTTGACTTAGCCATTTTCTTCATATATTCACTCCTTTTCGTCCAAAAATGCATCATTCCAGCATTTTGCTTCTAAGAGACCTAAAAAGTAAAAAGGAACGAAATTAAGCAGTAACGGATATAAAAGTGATCGATTAAGGGCTTAAATGACCCCTTAAAAGTGTACGTTTTAAATCCTTATCAAATATCCCTACACTTGGTATTTGCTTGTCCTCAAGCAAATGTGCTTTTGGCCAATCAATTTATAAGTTAGGGGGCATGAAGCATTAGTTCAAAATAATTCACAACAAGTAAAATCACCGCAATAGTCATAACAAGCACGGAAATTATATACTAGCGCCTCATAAGGGGTGTTTGGATTCTCTCATCTCTCGGGTGTATATGAAATATAGTAAATGGAAATGGAAGGTAAACACTCATTACCTGGTCATAGTACATAGATTACCATAGGCTTGAGAATAGATCAGACCTCCACCGCTTGGCGTAAGCACCTAGGAACAGCTATCTAAGAGGTCTTTAAAAGGGCTGCAATGTTAGGCTTACGGTATGGAAACAAAGGGTTTGGTTGGATAGGCGATTTAGTGGTGGCAAGTTAAAAATCTTATGTTACAAGCATGAAAAGAATGGCATTGCTAAGCCAAGACTCAACTCACTAAACTCTAGATAACTTGAAACAAACATACATAAATTGAAATACATAAACATAAAGATAGATGTAGGATGGTAGCCGGTATGTTTTTTTCTTCATTTTTTTTCTATTTTTTTTGCATTTACTTTTACTCTACCATCCTCTAAGATAACATCAAAATATAAGGGATTTATAGGAGCATCCCTACACTTGAGTTTTTATTACTCTAACACTAAATTGACCCGATTTGAAAAGATCAAAACACTTGGAGTATTTAATTACGTAAATAAAGGGAATTTGAATTTAACGTTCCTTCCCGTCACTCCATAAAATTTTACTTTTCCCATGAGTCCCAATCATCCCAAAACTGTGTACAAAAGATATGACTTGACTTAGTAACCATGCAAGTAACTAGATAATTGAACTAAGGGTTTAGTATGATAACAATAATGCACTAAAGGTGAGTGCATACAAGGTAGGCTAAGGCTATTTGGGTGTACATTTTGGGGTAGATTGTAAACAATGCTCTTCATTGATATTCCGAAAAACCGAAACATCACGAGAACCGCGAAAAGGATAGGCTCTGAGGGGTTAACTAGGGGTATCATGTACTAAAGATGAGAACATCGCAAGGGTGTGGGGGTAATTACTCAACCGATTTGGAAGAAGTAATTATAATACGGGTTTCAAACAAGGGTTATCCTAATGCCTCTTATCATTTAGTCATTCCTAACTACACAAGTGTAGTCTCACTAGTGATCTCGTAATGCATCACAAACAAGTTATAGAATCTATTATACTACCGGTACACTCTCTAAGCATTAAAGGTGAATGCTTTAATTCCTATAGATCTAGGGTCGAACCTCACATTTTTGGGGTGGAATTTGAGTGGTAAACGGTTTTTGTGCTAGTCATTTAACTCCTATCCATGAGACGCTTTATTAATACGAAAGTCCCACTCGTACATGTCATAAAAAAATTTAAATTTGGTGCTAAAATTACCCTAACAAATATTTCTCATAGCTTATTACACAAATGAATTAGGACAAGACAAATATTCAAGGATAAGCATAGTTTCAAAGTTCCCGTTTTATTCTCCCTCCCTACACTTAAACTAAACATTGTCCCCAATGTTCCCCGAAAGTATCAAAGTTATGATAACGGAAGGTAAGTAAAAGAGAAAGAAACTAGTACTCCCCTGATTAGCTCGGTAGGATTCGTGTGAAGTAGTGGTTAAATTGTTTTCCAAGAAGAGTGTATGCGTGATAAGCTCCATCAAATATTGTGTTTCTTCTTCTTGCCAAATATAACCTGCATACTTTAAGAAAACAGACGAAACCTTCGCGTAAAATAGGCGGTAAAACTATATATGACTCAACTACACTAAGATATAATGCTTGTGGAATGGATGTTTGCAGATTTTCTGGAAAAATTAAGACCTGAGAATTTCTAAAAATTTATAAACAACACAGAAAACGAGAAAATTTTTATAAGCTGTTTCTGCTCCACCTGACGTTGTCAGGTTCTAATCCTGACGCCGTCAGGTTGTCCTGACAGAAACCTTTCTGCTGTGGCGTTTTCTGGAAAAATTCTGGAAAAATTATACCTTTAAAATCTGGAAAAATTCCCGCAAATCATCCATTATGACTCGATACAAGCATTTGACTCTAACAAATACACATATATATCAATTTCACTAATTGTAATTCTCATGTTCATGTTCTTTTAAAAACGTGTGTAACCTTCCCTACACTTATCTTATTGTAAAATAAAGCATTTTCACAAATTCAAACATGAGAATAAACAACAATGAGAAAGATATATGACACACAAACAAGCAAACAATTAAGCATGGGTTGCCTCCCACGAAGCGCTTTTATTTATTTATGAGTCTTGTAGCTAGACTCGAAGTCGTGCTCCTACGCGACTTCATTGCCGTCACCTTCTTCCTCATAAAGGTCTCTACTGAGGATTTCCATGTTACAATAATGCCCTATTATGCATCTTTCTAAAAAGTCATCTTCCCCCCAATCGGTTCTATATTCCGGTTCTAATTTCAAACAATCCTTATAGAACCCAAAAATCTTATTCATCACATAATCTAATCCCTTCTCCTTATCCTCCTCATTCCTATAGTAGACCGATAGCTTAAGTTCCTTTTCATCAGTTGATAGTGATGAAAATTTCTCAATCTTAAATGGCATTTGGTAAGCTACGTCATCGGTCTCATCCTTAAATCTAACTATTCCTAACAACGGATCATAAGTCATCTCGGTGTTTTCTATGAAAGGCTTTCCTAGAATTACGTGGGACAAGCTAGGATCTATGGCCGTACTAATATCCTCCACAATTATGAAATCCGTAAGGTATGTGAAACTACCCACATAGACGGGCAATCCCTTAACTCTACCAAGAAATTACAACTATACAAACTAACTCTATCTAGGATCATCGGGTCTTGCCTATTTGGGATAGGTTTCTTCATCACCCAATTATAATATGTGCTAGTCATGATGTTTATTGGAGATTTTCGATCAATGTAGGTGTGACAATCCGTACTTTCAGGTTATTTCTCGACACGATTCATGTTTCATTAATTCAACATTTTTAGTAAACTTGGTTTACTTGTTTCAAATTCGCGTAACCTTGGAGGTTTAGCGGCGAATTCATGATCATGACATCACGTACATTTCATATGGACTATGATTAGTCTACATTTCATTGACATCATGTGCATCTCATAAATTCATTCACGACATTTCATTTCATATTTTACGCGTAATTTTTATGTTTAATAATCTTTATCGCGTGAGTTATTATTTTGAATATTTAACCCGTTACTTTCAAAAATGATCCCGACATATTTTTAAACTTACATTTAGTTTATAAAAACTATATTTTTAGTTTTCCTAAAGTTTCAAATTTATTTGGTATATTAATCGTTAAAATTTAATTATTACGTCGTTTTCTTAAAAATCTTACGATAATTATTTTATCACTCAATTTTCATAAGGAAAGTGTTTTTACAATTTTTATCATCTCATTACAACCTATTTTGATTTACTAAAAAGTTACTTGTACCAAAAACTTTCATTCACCATAACTTAACTTTGTTCTTACTTACACTTTTTATACAAGTCTCACAAAATTATACAAGTTGCAAGATAAAAAAAAAAAAAAAAAATATAATTGAAGACAACCCTCCCCCAAAAACCGGCCAAGGGGAGGGTGTCACATAAATGATGTATGGTGAATGTTTTTCTAATAATTCAAGTGTAAATAAGTCTCATTTCACAAGTATACTTTCACATAGTCTCAAAAGTGTTAGTAGAAAATTTTCTTCTCTTCTTCTTTGGCTCCATAGAACCGGCCACACCTCAAAGGGATCAAGGGATCAAATTTTCTTCAAGTTCAAGTGTTATTTCAACCTAGATTATATCCTTTTTATGGTTTTGAAATAAAAACCAAGGATATTTAAGTTAATCCTTGTTACCTACACCTCTTCACTTGCACTAGTAAGCATATTCTTATCATTTTTATGTTTCCTCTTCATTTTCATGTGTTCCTTTTTATTTTTGGAGCTTATATGCATGTATTGTGATTTATACCATTTATTTCAAGATTTTTGAGTTATATATATACCTAAGGTCATCCTATAATTATCCCCTTGGTATTGGTTGGTCTTGATGGTGATTAGGAACCCATGACACCCTAAGAAGGTGTATGGTAGGATTAAATTAGTTTCGGAGTTGATTTGAAGGGATTAGAATAGGTTTTGTCCGAGAAAAACTATTTTCGATAACTATATATTATGTTCTGTCCTTGTTTCATTTTTCTGGAAAATCCGACAGTAGGCACGACTTTTTGGCCTTGATTTTTAGAAAATATACTTTAAAACGAATCCGTGGCCGCTTGAACGGATAAAAACGGACTTATAACGAAGAAGTTATGAATTTTACAAGTTTGGCGACGAAAAATATAATTTTCAGAAATTTCAGCATGCAGTTTTTATTTTGTCCGACTCAAAAACGAGCCTTAAGCTTCACAAATTATTTCGACTTCTCAAAAATATATTAGTTTACTTCAATACGAAGCTAAGGACATATTAAACGTAGAAAACGGATTTGAAACGACAAAGATATGCACTTTTTCATAAACTTGCCGTAACTAATTTTCTGCACACAATTGGCCAAAAACCACCATCTTTAACCCTTAATATCTTTATGATCGAGACCTTTTGGACGAAAACTTCTGAACTGAAACTTTTAGATATGGATACAAACTTTCCAAAACCGTCGATTTCGTTCTCTAACGATCAACGTGTACTGTTTTACGATTGTTTTTCTGGAGCCATTTTTGGTAATTTCACGATTTTTCCGACGACGACATTGTTTTGCGACGAAAAGTGGTAATTTCTCTAAAAATCATTATAAAACCATTGTAGGATGACATTTTGACGTATAAACATGTAAAGTGATTTTTGATTGGTCAAGACGTCAAAAGAGTATTTTTCGACGTCGAGTAATATTTTCAAAACTCATAAATGGTATAAATAACATATCAAGTGCATGCATAACATTACATTGCAACTCATGACATATCATATCATTGATAATAGGTCCCTGTTGACGCATCACTTTAAACCTCAGTGTACTCACATTTGCCATTATTCCAGTTTATCCAAGTGAGTTTTCATAGCCCCGTTTTTACATGCTTTCGATTATTTCAAACCCACGGGGGAGAATACATTGCACTACATTTTTCTTTGTACGATACCAAGTATGTTAAATTCATTACATTGCTTAAGTTACCTCATTTGCCAATATTGAAAGTCCCCATTTCCTGAACATGAACCGTTAATCATTGAAGCGAGGATGAGTGGATAGATCTATCGAGGGTGACGCCTCCATCCGGGTTGGTGAATCCCAACCAGGAAAACGGATGCATTTCATTTGATTTCATTACAGAGTTGTCTGGCAAACACTCTGTGGGGGCATACATAATTGATCAGTCTAGTTTCGGGGTCATGGGCTTAGAGCAATTGTAACATTATTTTTACGTGACTTGATTGTCATGCATGCTAGATACTGGTGTAGTCGTATAAAACATTTACATAAACCTATGATTTCTCACCAACATTATTGTTGACCGTTTTTAGCAATGTATTTTCAGGTAACTGAGGCATTATCATCATGACATGGTTTAGGGACCTACATTTTGAGTCGCGGCGTCGACTTACATTATGTACATTATGGCACTTTATTTCAAAACATCGTTTGGGTTTGTAACATATTTGTATTTCCGCAAACTTTGTAAACCTTTTGGGACCGATGTTGTACTCTGATTATGTTTTTATGAAATATCCAACGATGTGTTTTTATAACGACACTTTAGGTCGTTCAATATAACTGTGATGTGGTGCTATGACAGTCAATGCCCCCAGGAATTCCATTCCGCTGCAAAACAGGTAAATTGGGGGTGTGACAGATTGGTACCAGAGCTACAGTTATAGAGAACTAGGTTGCATCATTGACCCTAGACTATAGCTACATTATCATAGCATCTCATCATTTCATCATAGTACATATTCATTGTTATCATGCGGATTCACTTACACTTTATTCGAGATTATTTACATTTATTTCACATCGGTTGTCACAGACATGTCTTCAGATTCACATCCCATCACCATATCATCGGACTCTAGCTCGGATGATGTTCCAGCTAACCCCATCATGGATGATGTTGCATCACATTCCACTGAGATCGTATCTTCCATTGGATCTACTCCCGTCTTTCCACCTATCATGATCGACACTGAGACCGAACCCTTCGAGGAGGGCGAGGTTGCACCCACTCCTCACGTTAGCCCAGCTCACGATCCACCAGCACCACTACTAGCACCATCATCACCGTCATCGTCATATTTTCTTAGAGATCCTGTACCCGCATCGGACTTGCCGCCCAAAAAGCGTGCTCGTTTCGATATCCCGACACCACCATCTACTGAGCCCGAGCCACCCGCTAGATTTGAGTTAGGTGAGAGTTCTAGGGCAGCAGCTGTTCGACAGCCTTCTACCGAGGAGTTGGGAGCTCGTATTGATAGTCAGCAGATCCAGATTGATAGTTTGACACGACAGTTGGAGGAGTTGTCGGTAGATAGGATTGAGCCCATCGCTGAGGAGGTCGAGGGTTTGATATTAGGCAGGGTTTGTATTGATTTGTCTCATCAGAGTATTCAGAATAGACAGTTAGAGGACAGGGAGACTATTGCTTCTTTGCAGGTTCAGGTTGATGAGTTGAGGAGTTTGGTGGATAGTTTGGTTACTCAGGTTCGCGATCTTCAGGACAGGGCCGGCGGAGCACCATGAGGTGCCTTATGTAGACTTTTGTCATTGTATAGTTTTGACCATTATTATCCTAGTCACAAGGTGTGTGACGTAGTTTAAAGAACTTGTTGTATTTTGGTTGTTGTACAAACAAATGTATCAAGTATTGACTCTACTATGTAGGAATGGTTATTATTATCTATGATATCGGTCCATGTAGGCCGAAATTTTCATGTATATTATTCACGTGTGTTGTGATTATATTTGTGATATTTCGTTATTGTTCCGTTGTGATTCCATTTATCTTTATGCATGATGTGGTTGTGGATATATTTTTATGATGGTTGTTTCTACTTACGAGTTCTCATGATTGTTTCATCTTGTGATTTTGAAGAGTTATGGCACCGAAGAAAGCTACAGTTGAGATGACACAAGCAGCAATTCAAAAGTTGGTGAATGATAGCATTGCTAATGCACTAAGAGTCGAAAGGGAAACATGTCGGGCTGCTGAAGCCGCTAGGCTAGCTACTGCTACTGGTAATGCCGGAGGATCTGGGGTTAAGAAATGTTCGTACAAGGATTTCAAGAGTGGTGAACCCACTAAGTTTCGAGGTACCGAGGGAGCTACTGCAATGGTACGATGGTTTGAGAAATTGGAATCGGTATTTTTGCTTTGTAACTGTCCGGATGACAGTAAGGTTAAGTTTGCCACAAGCACTTTACTCGATGGAGCGTTGTCATGGTGGAATTCATACGCTCAACCGATTGGAATGGAGAATGCTTTTAAGCTTACTTGGGAGGAATTCAAGGGCTTGGTGACTAAGAAGTTTTGTCCTCGAACGGAAATCAAAAAGTTGGAGACGGAGTTCTATGAATTGGTAACCATTGGGTATGATATCGACACATACATTCGGAGATTCCAGGAATTAGCCGCGTTATGCCCATCAATGGTATCGGATAATGAAAAGTTGCTAGAGGCTTTTATTGGAGGACTTCCCGAAGTTATTCAAGGAGATGTGACTTCATTTGATCCACAAACAATCGAGGAAGCTATTCGTGTGACTCAGAAATTGATGGCACAAGTGGTGAAGCGAGGTAAGTACACCACCACCAACCGAAACAACAACAACCCCAACAACCGTTACAACAATAACCGAGGCAACTACAACAACAATAACAAACGCAAGTGGGACAACAGGGGTAGGAATGCTACTCAACCACCACCCAAAAGGCAAGAAGTTGCTAAGGCTTATGTTGCGGGACCAAAAGAAGGAAAAGGATATACGGGGGTTTTGCCGAAATGTAACAGATGTTTGAGTCACCACAATCCGGGTCGATGTCCTGATCCGTGTGAAAATTGCAAGAAAGTTGGTCACCGTACTAGGGATTGCAAGGCACCACAAGTTACATGTTTTGGTTGCGGGGAACCTGGACACTACAAGAGGGATTGTAAGAAAGGAAAGAATCAAGCAAATCCGAATCAAGAAGGTTTGGCACGAGGAAGGGTTTACGTCATTGGAGGCGGAGAAGATAGGGAGGACCCGAATGTCATAACGGGTACGTTTCTTCTCAATAATCGTTACGCTTCAGTTTTATTTGATTCGGGTGCCGATAAAAGTTTTGTGTCCAATGCATTTGCACCTTTGCTCAACATTAAGCCAACTACATTAGATACATCATACATTGTCGAATTAGCTAATGGTAGCGTAGTTAACACCAACACCATTGTCCGCGGTTGCACATTCAATTTTCTTAATCATCCCTTCAACATAGACCTCATGCCCGTAGAGCTTGGTAGTTTTGACGTCGTCATCGGCATGGACTGGTTATCTAAGCATCGCGCGAAGATCATTTGTGATGAGAAAGTTGTTCATCTTCCCTATAATGGCGAAACTTTGATTATTCGTGGGGAACGAAGTGGAACTCGAATTAGTATCATATCGAGTATCAAAACGGAGAAGTACATTAAGAAAGGTTGTATTGCGTTCTTAGCTCATGTAACAGAGAAAAAGTCGGAGGAGAAGCGACTTGAAGATGTTCCTATTGTTCGTGAATTTTCTGAGGTATTTCCCGAGGATTTACCTGGACTTCCACCGGCACGTCAAGTAGAATTTCATATTGACTTAGTGCCCGGAGCTGCACCGATTGCGCGAGCACCGTATCGTCTAGCACCATCCGAAATGCAAGAGTTGTCTAATCAATTGCAAGAACTTCTAGACAAAGGATTCATTAGGCCGAGTTCCTCTCCTTGGGGAGCACCGGTCTTGTTTGTGAAGAAGAAGGATGGATCCTTCCGAATGTGCATAGATTATCGAGAATTGAACAAGTTAACGGTGAAGAATCGTTACCCACTCCCCAGAATTGATGACTTGTTCGATCAGTTGCAGGGTTCCAGTATTTATTCCAAGATTGATCTTCGTTCGGGTTATCATCGCTTCGAAGTTCGGGAAGAGGATGTTCCGAAAACAGCGTTTAGAACACGTTACGGTCATTACGAGTTTCAAGTGATGCCGTTTGGATTGACTAATGCACCGGCGGTATTCATGGATCTCATGAATAGAGTTTGTAAGCCGTATTTGGACAAGTTTGTTATAGTATTCATTGACGACATCTTGATCTACTCCAAGAGCAAAGAAGAGCACGAAGAGCATTTAAGGGTGATTTTAAGGCTACTCAAGAATGAGAAGTTGTATGCCAAGTTTTCGAAGTGTGATTTTTGGAACCACAAAGTGCAATTTCTTGGTCATGTCATTGATAGTCAAGGACTACAAGTTGATCCCGCAAAGATTGAAGCCGTAAAAGATTGGGCTACTCCAACGAATCCTACAGAAATTCGACAATTTCTAGGACTAGCAGGATATTACCGAAGGTTCATCGAAGGTTTTTCGAAGATAGCGAGACCTTTGACCAAGTTGACACAGAAAAACAAGAAGTACGAGTGGGGAAAGAAACAAGAAGTTGCTTTTCAGTTGTTGAAGCAAAAGCTTTGCAGTGCACCAATTTTGGCACTACCCGAAGGCATTGAGAACTTTGTTGTATATTGCGACGCTTCGCATAAAGGACTAGGGGCTGTTTTAATGCAAAACGAGAAGGTGATAGCGTATGCTTCTCGACAACTTAAGGTTCATGAGAAGAATTACACAACTCATGATCTCGAGTTAGGAGCCGTAGTTTTCGCGCTCAAGATTTGGAGACACTACCTTTACGGTACAAAGTGCACAGTGTTTACCGACCACAAGAGTTTGCAATATATTCTTGATCAGAAGGAGCTTAATATGAGGCAACGTCGTTGGTTGGAATTACTCAGCGACTATGATTGTGAAATCAAGTATCACCCGGGAAAAGCCAATGTTGTGGCTGATGCTCTTAGTCGGAAAGAGAGGCCTAAACCTTTAAGAGTTCGATCATTGGGAATGACGATTATTTCTCCTTTACCATCGAAAATCCACGAAGCACAAGTCGAAGCACTTAAGGAGGAAAACCGACCAAGTGAAAAGCTTTATGGTATGCCCGAAAGCGCAAATGGCTTTGTAAAGAGAGCAGATGGAGTATTATGTTTCAAGGATAGAATGTGGATTCCATTGCATGGCGGAATACGAGAATTGATTATGCATGAGTCGCATAAGTCAAAGTATTCAATTCACCCAGGATCGGATAAGATGTATCAAGATCTTAAGAAACTTTATTGGTGGCCGAACATGAAAGCGGAGATTGCCACGTACGTTAGCAAATGTCTTACCTGCGCTAAGGTAAAAGTTGAATATCAAAGCCTTCAGTGTTTACTCCAACAACCAGAAATTCCTCAATGGAAATGGGAACGCATTACAATGGACTTTGTTACGAAACTTCCTAAGACATCGGGAGGTTACGACGCTATTTGGGTAATTGTTGATCGTCTTACCAAATCAGCCCATTTCATACCTATTAGAGAGACTTATTCCATGGAGCAACTCACTAGACTTTATGTCAAGGAAATAGTCTCGAGGCACGGAGCACCAATTTCTATCATTTCCGACAGAGATAGTCGATTCACTTCAAACTTCTGGAATTCATTGCAAGATTCATTCGGAACCAGATTAGAGATGAGCACAGCATATCACCCACAAACCGACGGTCAAAGTGAAAGGACCATTCAAACATTAGAAGACATGCTTAGAGCATGTGTAATTGATTTTGGCAATGGTTGGGCTAACCATTTGCCATTGATTGAATTCTCGTACAACAATAGTTATCACACCAGTATCAAGATGGCACCATTCGAGGCACTATATGGTCGTAAGTGCCGTTCACCTGTTTGTTGGGCCGAAGTAGGAGACGCACAACCACGGTCCGAAATGGTACGGAAACCACGGAAAAGATTGTTCAAATTCGTGATAGACTCAGAGCTGCAAGGAGTCGACAGAAAAGTTATGCGGATGTTAGACGCAAGGATTTGGAATTTCAAGTAGGTGACAAAGTTATGTTGAAAGTATCGCCTTGGAAGGGCGTGGTACGATTTGGAAAGCGCGGGAAGTTAAACCCGAGATACATTGGACCATTCAAGATTTTGAGCCGAGTTGGTCCGGTAGCTTATCGTCTTGATCTTCCATCAGCACTCAGTCATGTGCACAACACGTTTCACGTTTCAAACTTGAAGAAGTGTCTTTCGGACGAATCGCTCATTATTCCATTGGATGAAATTCAGCTTGATGACAAACTCAATTTTGTGGAAGAACCTGTAGAAATCATGGACCGCGAGGTCAAGCAGTTGAAACAGAGTCGTATTCCTATTGTGAAAGTTCGTTGGAATTCTCGACGAGGTCCTGAGTTTACTTGGGAACGGGAAGACCAGATGCGACGCAAGTATCCTCATCTTTTCGCCGACACCGTTAGACCTAACAACGATTGAATTCAGGGACTGAATTCCTTTTTGGATGGGCGAATGTGACAATCCGTACTTTCAGGTTATTTCTCGACACGATTCATGTTTCATTAATTCAACATTTTTAGTAAACTTGGTTTACTTGTTTCAAATTCGCGTAACCTTGGAGGTTTAGCGGCGAATTCATGATCATGACATCACGTACATTTCATATGGACTATGATTAGTCTACATTTCATTGACATCATGTGCATCTCATAAATTCATTCACGACATTTCATTTCATATTTTACGCGTAATTTTTTTATGTTTAATAATCTTTATCGCGTGAGTTATTATTTTGAATATTTAACCCGTTACTTTCAAAAATGATCCCGACATATTTTTAAACTTACATTTAGTTTATAAAAACTATATTTTTAGTTTTCCTAAAGTTTCAAATTTATTTGGTATATTAATCGTTAAAATTTAATTATTACGTCGTTTTCTTAAAAATCTTACGATAATTATTTTATCACTCAATTTTCATAAGGAAAGTGTTTTTACAATTTTTATCATCTCATTACAACCTATTTTGATTTACTAAAAAGTTACTTGTACCAAAAACTTTCATTCACCATAACTTAACTTTGTTCTTACTTACACTTTTTATACAAGTCTCACAAAATTATACAAGTTGCAAGTTAAAAAAAAAAAATATATATAATTGAAGACAACCCTCCCCCAAAAACCGGCCAAGGGGAGGGTGTCACATAAATGATGTATGGTGAATGTTTTTCTAATAATTCAAGTGTAAATAAGTCTCATTTCACAAGTATACTTTCACATAGTCTCAAAAGTGTTAGTAGAAAATTCTCTCTTCTCTTCTTTGGCTCCATAGAACCGGCCACACCTCAAAGGGATCAAGGGATCAAATTTTCTTCAAGTTCAAGTGTTATTTCAACCTAGATTATATCCTTTTTATGGTTTTGAAATAAAAACCAAGGATATTTAAGTTAATCCTTGTTACCTACACCTCTTCACTTGCACTAGTAAGCATATTCTTATCATTTTTATGTTTCCTCTTCATTTTCATGTGTTCCTTTTTATTTTTGGAGCTTATATGCATGTATTGTGATTTATACCATCTATTTCAAGATTTTTGAGTTATATATATACCTAAGGTCATCCTATAATTATCCCCTTGGTATTGGTTGGTCTTGATGGTGATTAGGAACCCATGACACCCTAAGAAGGTGTATGGTAGGATTAAATTAGTTTCGGAGTTGATTTGAAGGGATTAGAATAGGTTTTGTCCGAGAAAAACTATTTTCGATAACTATATATTATGTTCTGTCCTTGTTTCATTTTTCTGGAAAATCCGACAGTAGGCACGACTTTTTGGTCTTGATTTTTAGAAAATATACTTTAAAACGAATCCGTGGCCGCTTGAACGGAATAAAACGGACTTATAACGAAGAAGTTATGAATTTTACAAGTTTGGCGACGAAAAATATAATTTTCAGAAATTTCAGCATGCAGTTTTTATTTTGTCCGACTCAAAAACGAGCCTTAAGCTTCACAAATTATTTCGACTTCTCAAAAATATATTAGTTTACTTCAATACGAAGCTAAGGACATATTAAACGTAGAAAACGGATTTGAAACGACAAAGATATGCACTTTTTCATAAACTTGCCGTAACTAATTTTCTGCACACAATTGGCCAAAAACCACCATCTTTAACCCTTAATATCTTTATGATCGAGACCTTTTGGACGAAAACTCCTGAACTGAAACTTTTAGATATGGATACAAACTTTCCAAAACCGTCGATTTCGTTCTCTAACGATCAACGTGTACTGTTTTACGATTGTTTTTCCGGAGCCATTTTTGGTAATTTCACGATTTTTCCGACGACATTGTTTTGCGACGAAAAGTGGTAATTTCTCTAAAAATCATTATAAAACCATTGTAGGATGACATTTTGACGTATAAACATGTAAAGTGATTTTTGATTGGTCAAGACGTCAAAAGAGTATTTTTCGACGTCGAGTAATATTTTCAAAACTCATAAATGGTATAAATAACATATCAAGTGCATGCATAACATTACATTGCAACTCATGACATATCATATCATTGATAATAGGTCCCGGTTGACGCATCACTTTAAACCTCAGTGTACTCACATTTGCCATTATTCCAGTTTATCCAAGTGAGTTTTCATAGCCCCGTTTTACATGCTTTCGATTATTTTCAAACCCACGGGGGAGAATACATTGCACTACATTTTTCTTTGTACGATACCAAGTATGTTAAATTCATTACATTGCTTAAGTTACCTCATTTGCCAATATTGAAAGTCCCCATTTCCTGAACATGAACCGTTAATCATTGAAGCGAGGATGAGTGGATAGATCTATCGAGGGTGACGCCTCCATCCGGGTTGGTGAATCCCAACCAGGAAAACGGATGCATTTCATTTGATTTCATTACAGAGTTGTCTGGCAAACACTCTGTGGGGGCATACATAATTGATCAGTCTAGTTTCGGGGTCATGGGCTTAGAGCAATTGTAACATTATTTTTACGTGACTTGATTGTCATGCATGCTAGATACTTGTGTAGTCGTATAAAACATTTACATAAACCTATGATTTCTCACCAACATTATTGTTGACCGTTTTTAGCAATGTATTTTCAGGTAACTGAGGCATTATCATCATGACATGGTTTAGGGACCTACATTTTGAGTCGCGGAGTCGACTTACATTATGTACATTATGGCACTTTATTTCAAAACATCGTTTGGATTTGTAACATATTTGTATTTCCGCAAACTTTGTAAACCTTTTGGGACCGATGTTGTACTCTGATTATGTTTTTATGAAATATCCAACGATGTGTTTTTATAACGACACTTTAGGTCGTTCAATATAACTGTGATGTGGTGCTATGACAGTCAATGCCCCAGGAATTCCATTCCGCTGCAAAACAGGTAAATTGGGGGTGTGACAGTAGGCCTTTGCCATGAAAAGATGTCCTATGCAACATGGTATGTTGAGATTCCAAGGATTTCCAAATTTGATCCGAGGGCTTTTCCTAACATACATATGACGAAGGTCGCGCACTAAGTGTGGTTGGCGAGAGAGTTCCTCTTCCGTAGGAAACTTATTGAAGTATTCATCACCCACCTACTTTATCTACTTCATTGGTCGATTCTTCCTTAGGAGTTTCACTAACCTCAAGTGCCGTCTCATGGTTCTCTTCGTCACTAGTCCTATTTGGCTTCATTAAGGTGATGGTATTGACGAATTGAACATGCTTGGATGGAGAGGGATCCCTAGTTTTGAAGTACTTACTTGGGTCCTTAATTTTCACACCAGAAGCTTCGGGAGGTTGAGTCGAGATGGCATTATCCTTTTCGGCGTCTTCCTATCACTATTGGTCATGACTTTCAAAAGGTTATCTATCTTCCTATCCATCTCGGCTTGTTGTTGGTTAAAGCGGTCCGAAAGCTTGGCTATTTGAGCTTCTTGGGATGTAACTAGGTGTTGCAACATCCCTTCTATGTTTTGTTGGCTAGGGCCGTGGGACCATGGGGAATCATTAGAGGTGAATTCTTTGGTTTGTCCCCAATTGTAGTCGGGTTTGCCCCTCCATGCTTCTCGGGCATCATTAAAAGTCCTAGGTCTGGGTGTTGTGGGGAATCTCCGTCCCATTCCATTGGTACGCGAGGATGCATAGTCAATGGAAGCTTGTTCGGGGAGTCTTGTGCAAGTACGAGTGTCATGTGGACCACTACATAGCTCACACAAGGAAGAGACTTTGTTCACTTGGCGTGAAGACTTAGGATTTTCGTAGGAGCTTATTAGGAATTTGACTTGATCTTCAAGCTCGAGCATCCTATGATTGGAAGTTTGTGAGTCAATGGGAGGCAAGGAGATTGTAGAATCCAAGATCCAGACTCAACTAGGGTAAGAGTAACATTGAATAAGCACAGCGGATTTAACAAGACAAGAACATCAATGTTACTAATAAGGTTTTCTTTATTAATTAGAACAAAGAAACTACTACAACTATTATACACACGCTATAATCGTGTGTCTAGACTCTCATTGAAGAGTTTTACTATGAATTGAAATGAAAAGATTAATGAAAAAGGATGATTTGTAACTAGATGCCTACCCTCTTTATATAGCAGAGGGAGGTTATAAACCCTAATAATATTAGCTTACTAGAAAAGCTAACTATTATACTACATAATAGGCCCTCATTGTTTCTTCTTTCTTAATTCTTGCTCGTGGTTTTGTAATCTTCAAATCTGCAATTCCCAACAGAGATTGCCTTGATGGTTTTGGGCAACTCACGGGGGTCATTCCAACTTTCGTTGTCATAGAGGGCAAGGTCCTCTATTGTACTCAACGATTCTTCTGCGGTGAGATCACTAAGTTTGCCACCAGCCACTTGGTCGATGGATTGCTTAGTTGAGAAGTTGACATGATCGTAAAAGATTTGGACTTGAAGCCAAAGATCGATGCCGTGATGAGGGACTTTATGTTTCAAGTCCTTGAATCGAGTCCATGCCTCATAGAGAGATTCACCTTGACATTGTTGAACATCAAGATTTCATTCCTAAGTTTAGTAGTTCTCCCTGGTGAGAAACATTGGGCAAGGAAACGAGTGGTGAGATCATCCCAACTTGAGATGGATCCAGCAGGAAGTCGCTCAAGCCAATTACTAACTTGGTCCCGTAGAGAGAATTGGAAGAGGCGCAAGTGCGTGATCTCCCGTGTGGTAGCATCAAGGTCGATGGAATCAACGATTTTAAGGAAGTCCTTGAGATAATGATTAGGATCTTCAAAGTCCATGGAATGCACATTCGTTTTGCACCAACCGGATGGTGTCGGATCGCAGGGCCGTAGTTTGAGCTTGATCGGGGAGCTCAATGGTGTTCCTATAGCCTTGGTGGCTTGGTCTAGAGTATTCACTAAGAGTACGACATCTTGGCGGGTTAATTGGTGGTGGGTCGATGGGAAGTGGGTGATGTGGTGGCGGGTTATCACCTTCCATGATGAAAAGTGATGGGGCTACGAATAGATTCATGAAGAAGGGGGATAGACTACGAGGAAGCTAAAAATGAGAAAAAATCTTACTTGATAGGAATCAAGCAAGGGAACCTAAACGATATAAAAATCTAACTAGCTATTCTATTCCCTGGCAGCAGCGCAAAAAAATTGATGCGCGTACGAAGCGCGTTCGGGGTCAAAGGAAACTTCCTTTTCTTCGAGCAAGTTTTTCAACCACCTAGGCAGTGAACCTAATCGTTGTAGTGTTGAGAACCTTGTCCCAATCCCAAGTGAGTCCGAGGTTATCTTCGACGATACGTGTGATGAGCCTTCTTTTGATATCCCGAATGATCATATTGAGATGTTCTCCGATTTCGATGACGATTCTTTATGTAGAGACATCGATTACGTTGAGGATTTACCTTTTGAGCTCGTCAGCTTAGAGGAAGAAAATGATTTTGAGCTAAAAGATGGAGAGATTGACACGGATATAATGCAAATCGAGGATGATGCACTTCGTGAAAAATTGTTAAATATCAATCTTCTCATTTCTAAGATCGAAGCACTTAATGAAAATACGAGTTCATCTCCTATCCCCGTTGAGGATAGTGACTTTTTACCCGAGCTTGAAACTTTTAGATTTGAAGAAGACAATAGTGGCAGTACCACTATTAATATGGATGTCTCTCCTCCGATTTATGAGTGATTATACGTTAAGATTGAGTCCGATTTGAGCAAAGTTGCTATGAATGATATTTCTGATAATACGACAAGTGACCCTCTCATAGACGAAGCCGACTTATTTCTCACTCTTGATAACTCGATACCACTGGTTAGTGAGAATGCTGAGTATGACCCCAAGGGTGATATGTTTTTTCTTGAAGGATTGCTTAACAATGACTCCATTCTCTTTGATGAGTCTACCCTCGCATATCCCGTTGAGCCTACTTGTGAAGACAAAGTTTTTAATCCCGGGATACTCATTAAAAATCAACTTCATGTTATGAAAAAAGTAGTCTAAGAGAAGGATCCTATGATGGATGCCTTAACCGTTGAGCCTTCAAAAAGTCTCTTTCCTAACCATGGACTCCTTTCCTCTATGGAGTCATTTTACCTTGATCCATCATCCCTTCATCCGACAGCTAAACCACCGGATGATGGAACTTTCTTTCATATTATGACCAATACGGGTGTGGTGGAAGAGATTTCTGAACCTTTTGTGCTTATGCCTAATATTTCACCCACTCAACCCACCCATTCTCTCTCTTTCGGGGAATGAGGATACCATTTTTGATCCCAAAATCTCTTCCACTTGCTTCTCCATGGACAAATGAATTCGGGGACGAGTCAAGCTAGCGACTCGGTGAACAAAAACAAAAGCGCTTCGTAGGTGGCAACCCATGCTTATCCTTCTATCTTCTTTCTAATTTGTAATTAGTGACGTGAGGGGATTCGCCTCTTCGATTTATCGTGTTTGGTTTTTGATGTTTATGTCCAGGATTTCCCCGATATATGAAGACTCTCGTGCTCGTGGTTTTGTATTTTCTCCACTCGAGTTTCATGTTTCGATGCTTATGAAAATCCGATATCCTAAATCTTATCGAATAACGTTTATCTTTTAGCATAATTAATAAACGGCTTTTAGATTTTCGTTAAGATCCTTGCCATTAAACATTGAGGACAATGTTTCGTTTTAGTTTGGGGGGTTAATCTTCGATTTGATTTGACCGCACTTGCTTTTTGCCTTACACTCTCGCAACCCCGTTTTTCCTAAAAAATGAAAAATTTGATGAAAAAGTGAGAAAATTTAAAATTTTTGTAGGCTTTTGCTAGTTTTATGATTGAAAAGTCTTTGCGAGTCTCTTAGAAGTTACTTTAAATATGCAAATCTTGAATAATTTTTGCTAATTGCTTAGACAATAAGCTATAATATACGAATTCTAGCTCACAAGGCCAAGAATTTTCAAGCTTCCCTAAGTGATTTTAAATATGCTAAGCTTTGAAAGATTTGCTAGTTTCTAATAAGTGATTTTAAAAATGCGAGACTTGAGATTATTCGACAAAGCATTTGCAAAATAATGTATATGTTGTGACACCTTGTTGACTTTCCGCTAGTTAGAGTAGGAATAGAATTTTGACTTGATCGGGCGTGTTGAGCCCTAGCTTGTTCCCTTAACCTCGATAATTAAAAGCTTTCGCTAGTTTTTCATGTAAGGAGCTATAAAACGCGAATTCTAGCAAAGAGTTTGAAAGTTCCCATGATTGACTGTAATTTGCAAGAGCTAAACTATCGTCTAAGCATTCGCGGATCTTATTATTTAAGATTTTAAATTTGCGGAGATCAAGAAATGATAGAGTTATATAGAAGTTAGATTCTAAGCGTGAAGTAGTTGGATATCTTTAGAGCTCGTAGAGGTTACTTGTGGCTTTTTGCTCCCAGCAGCTTAATAAACCCCAAAAAACAAAAATTTCAAAATAATTAAAGGTGTTTGGTTTTGGCGATACTTAGTTTTCAATCATTCTTGAGAGAATCCTTGCTTATGAGAGTTGGGTACACATCAAGGTAATGTCAGTGTTGTGGTATAATAGAAAAATGATTCATGATAGTATGTGCTATTGTTTCTATTGTTATAAAGGCTGTGGGACTCGGAGTTTGGTAAATAACATGAAACAAAGCACAAATGTATAAATGTGAAAATCCAAAGCCATAAAAGTTTTCTATGTTTGACGGTACCCCCGTTGCCATGGACTTCAAAAAGGTTGAGGAAAAATTCCAAAGTCATAATAAGACTTTTAATAAAACGGTAATCCCGTTGAATTGGTGGTTGAAAAGACCGAGGGAAAAAATTGCAAATGTGCTGAAATAATGTTAAGCCAAGCTTCGACTCCGGGGATGTCCTAATAAAAAGTTTCCGTTTCGAGTCTCAAACATGGGATGTCTCGTTTATAAATAAAAAGGATGTCCCCTAAATTATGTGAAATTAGGACCTTGATGTGGACCTCATTCTTGTGAGCAACGGTTTTTGAGGGAAGGTTTGGAAACTACTTAGTGTCTAAACTCGATGCTTTTATCGGAATAAAAATCTATCGCAACAAGAAAAGAGAAAAAAAAATTCTTGATTTTCAAAATAAAATTCTTAGAGGAATTAGGATTAAGGGAGTGAAAATTAGCTAAGCGTACACAAGTAGCATCTATGGGTAGTGTTAGCATCTAATTTGTATATAGCGAGTGATTTTGATTTTAAGCTTAGTTTGGGAACTCTTGAAAAATCAAGGATGATGAATTCTATCCGTATGATCACTTCTTCATGAGTTGTGTTTCCAACTCCGTGATCCTAAAATGTCTATAAAAAATATGTGAGATTTATTGATAGATATGAAAGTTCAACAAACCATCACTCAAAATGGAAAGTGCTTAATGTTATATCTATATATGAAATAAAATGGTTTAACAGGGCGTTTTTAGAGCTAAGGGTTTCTTAATCTCTTTTGAGGAAGCTTTGCTACTTTACATAGGTTTAGTAGAAAGAGGTTGGAATCTTTGGTTTTAGAAGCGTGAGTTGATGACATTGCATGAGGACACGACAATAAGTTAGTTTGGGGGATTTTGGTATATGTGAAAACATATACCTTTTGTTTATCAAAACCGACCTAAATAAATCGGAAACAAGCCGTTAATGCTTAATATCTTCATGTTTCTTGAGTTTATGAATGTGCAGGTATGAATATCACAAAACGAACAAAGAAAGGACAAAATAGAAGAAAAACGAGCACGGGAAAGAGAAGAGTTCAAAATCCGAAGTCGGGGATTCAGTTTTGCGGGTTTTGGATCTTGATTGCTCAAATCTACATTTCACGGATCTTGGGTCAGGATTGGCAAGATTACACAACAAACCCTCATTTTTATCATATTTATACAAAATACCCTTTACCTTACCCAAAGTACACTTTACACCCCTTTACCTTAACCAAAGTTTCACCCTAAAACCCTACAACTAACTTTTCCAATTTGGCAAAGTTAGTCCCTAAACCCTTAAAAACATTTAACCTTAAATCCTAAAACCACAAGTATTTACATCCGGATATAATATCAACCCAAGTCCAACTTTGATCTAACCAAATCCTACCCAAAGCCCAACTAAACCCAAAGCCCAACACACTATAATAACTCTACCCGGTTTAAAACCACCCATACCCGTTATTTAATAACCCAAGTCAACATACCAAAACTAGTCAAATAACTATATTAAAAACCCCAAATGCCCTCCCCGTCAAACGTACATCACCACTGTTTATCCTTCTCTTCCACCTAGAATACCAACCTTACCTTTCACAGAAGCATAATACTAAGAATCTTTCATTGCTAGCATCATGGATTGCCAGCATGTACAATTGAAGCACTGTGATTAAAGGAAACACCTCACCATGATTGATCCTAAGGCTGTAATAAGAAGGAATGATGAAAAGATGAATCAAGGGTGCTGATTAGAGATGCTAGAAGCTTCTTAGTGAAACCCGAATTGACCTCAGGTTCAGCTATAAATAGAGACCCCTTCTCACATTTCAATTTGTCCAATTTTCACGTATTTAGAAAGTTGTAACCATATAATTTTACTGTCAGTTTAATGTTTTTATTAGTTAAATAGTCTTTTAATTCAGTTGTAATGTCAAATTCAGTTTTATACTTTGTTTTTATTCATTTTTTAAAAAAGTCAAAGAAAGTCAAATTGCTTATTCCTTGTTAATTATTGCTTATTTCTGTTTTATGATTGCTTAAGGTTTTCATTGTTTACTTTTAATTCCTTACATCTGCTTATTAAGTCTCTTGTTTTCACTTTTCACAAAAATTCTTAAAAAAGCAAAAATATGAAATAATATGCATTAGCTTAAATTTAGATTATTAAGTGTTAAAAAACAATTTACAATTAGTTTTAAGGTCTTACTTTGTCATTTTGATTCATAATCCTTTAGGTTTTTTTTCAAGCTCAAATTGCATTTAGAACCAAAACAGCCCATTAAGGGGTGTTTGGCACAAGAGGACTTTTGGTCTAAAATCCAATGTTGGTCACTTAAGTTTTTTATAAATCAGTTTCAAGTTAGTGTAATTTGAAGTTCTGAACTCATTTGAATCAGTTTTGGTTAGACTTTAGTTGATTGAGTACGTTTTTCTTAAAAAGTAATCGGTCATTTAGTCTAGGATCAGTTGGAATAGTTTTTAATAATAAGTTGTTCTTAAGTCCAAGTCCAATTTAAGTGTATTACTAGTTTCTAAATGTGTTTTCACTTTCATTTGCAGCCTTTGTTTTTAAGCCTTTCATTCTAATCTGCATTTACAAATTTGCTCCAAAAGTCAAAAGTTTCAAAAAAACAGTTTCTGTCAACACTTTTTATCATATCCAATAAAGTCTTACTCTCAAGTCTAAAAAGAGAATCAAGTGCTTTTATAGCTTGTTGGGATGCTAGTCTCAATCTGTTTCAAGTTTGATTGGTGATTGGTATTCATTGGACTACTTATTTTTAAGCTCAAAGGTATCCACTTAAGTTGTTTCTCTGTGTGCAGTCACCACTTTTGTCCAAGTAGTTTAATTCTCAGCTTTTTATCTCCTTATTCATTAAGCATTTGTGTTTGATTTTTGGTTTCTACATAGTTCATAGTATGATCTTTTTATGTTTTGCTAAATTAAGTTCTTTAGAGCTGATTTTAGTGCTTATTTAGGGCTTCAATAAGCCCCATAAGCTGCTGTTGTGACAGCAAACCATAGTTTCCCCTTTTGCTTATTTCGGAACTTAGAACTTATTTTCTAATTAGAATAGTTCACCTAGGATTAGCCAAGCTAATTAGGTTCCCCTTTTAGTCAACAACTTTTAGTAGGAGTTAACTTTAGCTTTTTATTGCTTATGTTCAAATATGTTAAGATGTGTTGGTTAAATTAGTTCAAATATAATCTGTTGCAATCTTTTCTTATTAATCTGCTTAAATATGTTTAATAAGCTTGCTTAAGTAGAATTTTAAGTTTTCTAGCTTATTTTAATTATTAGGATTAGCTTATATGATCTTTTTATCCCAGCATCCACACCAGATCCCATGTAGATAGTTGATTTTAGCTTAAACTTGTTTTCAAAAATGTTTTCAGTCAAATTTAGCTTAGTTTAGCTTATTAAATAAGTTTTTAAAAGAAAATTTTGAAAAAAATAAAATAAACAGAGTGGTCCACAGTGAGCCAGGCTCGAACCCTAGACCTCCTCTTTAGCCCAGACCACAACACCAACACCCCTTACCATCTGCTCTACTCTATTGTTGCGTGCTAGTATCCTTTCTTTATTTCTTTCATATACATTTTAGATAATATAGCTTATTTACCAATCTGCTTTTTACTAGCTTATTTAGGTAAGCTTATTTTATGTTTTTATTTTTCCTAGGTTAGTTACATCATAGTAGATTTTTATAAAAATTTTCAGATTTTTCTCACTTCGTTTAATATTTTTTATAATTAAGTTATTAAAAATAGTTTTTAATTCATAATAAATAAAATAAAATTAAAAAAAATACCCGTATTTTTTCTAAAATTTTCTTTTGTCATTTAACAAGTAGGAAAAATAGTTTTGCGTTTGTAGGGTTAGTATTTCTCATTTTCACTTTTAAAGCTCGGGATTAACCCGGGTTTTGCGCGTTTTAGGTTTTCTTTGCGTTTTAGCCCCTATTTGCTTCATATTACTGTTTTAGATGCTTATTAAGTTATTTTTAGCTTATGTTTATCAATTTTAGTGTAAAAACCCAAATTTTCGCCTTTTTCACTATTTAAATTCACGAACGACTCGAATCAATAATTCCATTCAACCTTCGTTGGGAAACGATCCGGGGATACAAACTTCACCATTTGTATTTCTTTTGGAACAAATCAATATCACAATATCACATTCATTTAGAAGTTCAATAATGACTTAGCTGCAGTTCGGCTTATTGTATGTAGCTTATAGTCAACAACGAGAGCACGAAAACATATATAAATGTCAAGGTTCTTGATAGCGTGAGGCTTGGTGTGACAGAATGGTCAAGCCTCACATCTTAGGAGCTATGGCGAAGCTTTAACATTTTTAAAGCGGAAAAAAATATGAAAATATTTATAAATTGGGTGAAAACTAAAGATACGCAACATATTTATTCAAAACAGACGATCTACGCAACATACTTTGAAAATTACCATTCTAGGCAAAATAATATTTGGAACGATCTACATAGTATGACCGAGAACTAGTAGGTTACCAGGTTACAAACTTTAAAAAAATTACAGTAATGGTCCCAGCGGCTTGCGTTGACTTTCACCGGTCATCCATTGACTTTTTTTTACTTAGAAAAGTTATTGTAATGATCCTTATGGTTTACATTGACTTTCACTTCTAGTCCGTTTTTATACTTTTTCACCCGTTCTCTTACGTTTTTATCCTTTTTCATCTGTTTTTATGTTTTCATCTGTTTTTATATGGTTTAGCTTGGTTTCTTACGTTTTTATCCGTTTTTAAACGTTTTCATCCGTTTTTATACGTTTTCATCCGTTTTTATATGGTTTCGTTCGTTTTTATACCTATTCATCCATTTTTTACGTTTTTGTATGATTTTATACATTTTCGTCCGATTTCATACGTTATCTTATGTTAGGATTTGGAAAATCCATATAGAAGAGTCGGTCACCCCAATTATAGTCTAGCATATGTTAGCTCATAGACTTATCATTATTTATTCGTTAATAGTTAGTTTATGTAACACCGTGAAGTACGGACGGGTCTTTACCCACTGTATGACTGATCCACAGCCCATAAGGGACGTCTAGTATTTTGTATAAATACCCTCTTCTTCTAAAGGAGAGGGTTGGTTGTTTTCTCATAATAAACACACACATAGTGTTTTTCTCTCACTAGAAACTTCCCTCTCTACTCTTTCTCTCTCTAACCATGGCTAGCTTGTTCTTCCATAATCCCCGACCTCCCGAATCATATTATCAACATAAAATATGCTATCCTACAATTGGTATCAGATCCATATGTTATTTAATTGATTCTTGTGGTTCGACTTCTGTTTGTATGTTGTTGTTGATGCAGTTTTAAGCTGTTTTTGAATCTGGTTTTAAGCGTCTTTGAATCCTTGGTTTGAAGTAGTTTTAAGCTGGTTTTGAATCTGCTGGTTTTAAGATGTTTTAAGCTGGTTTTGAATCTGCTGGTTTTAAGACGTTTTGAATATGGTTTTAAGCAGTTTTAAGCCGGTTTTAAGACGTTTTTATGCTGGTTTTGAATCTGCGGTTTGTGCCAAAAATTCATGTGCTTGGATGTGGTTTAAAGTGGGCTCTTGGCTGTGGTTTGTGCCAAAAAATTCATGTTCTTGGTTGCGGTATGATTCAGGTTCTAAGTTGCATTTTGAAGACACAAACTAGAAGACTGCGTTTTGAAGACACACCAGAAAATATTGCGTTTTGACCCAGAACACAGTGCGTTTTGACCCAGAAAACACTGCGTTTTGACCTAGAAAAGACATCGTTTTGACCGGCCAACTGCGTTTTGACCGGTCAACTGCGTTTTGACCGGTCGACTATGGTTTGTGAGGGATTGCAGGTTCTTGCGATTTTGAAGATGAAAGAAAATGCTGGCAAATTTTTTTCTGTGATTGCGTTTTGCAAAAATGTCCAATGCGTTTTTGACCCAAGACTGCGTTTTGAAGACTAAGACAGAAAGAAGATGAAGAAGATGACATACCAATGAACACACAGCCTTAATACCAATACTCAAGATGACTTCAGTTTGACACCATCATCAGTCAAAAAGTAATATGGTTAAAACTGTTGGGAATAATCTGTTACCACTGATAGCTGTGGAAGACACTGCTAAGTATTGCACTAGCAGTGGAAACGTGTTACCACTGCTGGCACATTATTACCACTGCTATTAGATAATTGTTAGGAAAACGTGTTTAGATAAGTATAGAAAAGATCTTGTGTATATTCTATATTGTTAGCTTTATACTTATCTGGTAAAGGACTCCTTGTACTATAAAAGGAGGTCCTAGGTCATTGTCTTAGAAACTTACTTTCATACGAGTTACTCACGTAAGCTTTAAGGTGTAACCCTAGTGATAAGCAAGATCACTCGTATTATTTCTTAATAATATTGGAGCTTTGTGTTTATTGTTCTTACTTACATAACATCATATAATCTGTCTTCTAAGTATTACTAAGTATATTCCGCGTGCTTATTAATATAACTCAAAATATCACTAACACAAGGTGTGTGTTTAGATCCATCAAGTGGTATCAGAGCGAAGGTTCTGATATTTTGATTTAGAAGATCCAAGGAATAAGCTTAACCTACTCATTCAATTCAATGGAGATGGAAAACCAGTCCAACTCTTCTACTCCAAGACTTCCTAAGCTCAAACTTAATGAGTTTGAGATGTGGAGGATAATGATTGAGCAATACTTTCTCATTCAAGACTATGCTCTATGGGAGATCATCTTAACTGGTGATTCTTTCAAGCCTGTGACTAGTACTCAGAAGGTTGGTGACACAGATGTTGTGACAGTTTCTGTGCCTGAGACTAATATTGAAAAAGCACTGAAGAAGAATGATCTAAAGGCTAGAAGTTTGTTGCTGATGACTCTCCTTAGAGACCAGATCATAGCATTCAGTAAGTTCAAGACTGCTAAAGAACTTTTCAAGAGATTTGCTCAGTGTTTGGTGGTAATGATGCTACAAAGAAGACACAAAAGACATTGTTGAAGCAAAGTTATGAAAACTTCTCTGCTTCAAGCAATGATTCACTTGATAGCATCTTCACTAAACTCCAGAAGATTGTTACACAACTGACTGTGTTTGGTATTGAGGTAGAAAAGGAAGACCTAAATTTAAAGTTTCTAAGAAGTTTGCCTTCAGAGTTTCATACTAATGTTACAGTCTGGGAAAATAAACCAGATATTGAAACTATGAAGCTCAATGATCTTTACAACAACTTCAAACTCATTGAACAAAGATTGAAGAAGGCTGGGAAACTTGGTACAAGCTCAAGCAGCTTGGCTTTGATGTCAACCTCTGTTGACAGTGATGATTCTGAAGATAACTGTTATAACAACCCGTAAATTTTCCTACTGATTTTTCGCGGCTAGATTTTTTTTTTCTTTCTTTTCGATCTATAATCGCGACCAGTTACAGTTAAAATATAAAAATAAACTAGCATAGCCGACGTCAGTATTTTTATAACAGTATTCCGAAGACGCTTCCAAAAATATAATTTTTATATTTTTCGGACACCCGGAGAGTACGTTTACGCGGAGACCCGACAACACACGCAGTACAAGTTATACTGTATTAATAATAGGACAAAAACAAAATAAATAAAAACACTCCCTCTCACACGTCCCTCTCCTACTCTCTCCTACTTCTGCTTAGCCTGCTTCTCTCTCTTTCATTTTTTCGAAACACAAAAGCAGAGATAGAAAAGATTTGCAAATCCCATCTTCAACCTCTAGCCTTGTAACCCCTAGGTAGGTCGAATCTTCCCAAAGAAGATAACCCAACATAATCATCCAACAAATCCATCTCTCTCATACCAAATTCATAAAAGGTTTACTTCTCCAAATCCTCCTTTGATGCGCCTGTTGCAATTCGTACGAAGCCAAGAAGAATCAAGATAAGATCATCCAAGAGAATCATATCTTCACCTCAATCTATCTTGAGCAAGTCCAAGATTCGCCTAAGGTTTTGGAAGCTAACCAAATTCGGCTTCAAAACAAGACATAAGGAAAGAAAGATGGACAAACTCTTCCCAAACTACTTCTATATCTCTAGTAGAGATGCAAAAGCCCCAAACTCAGTTTCTCATCAAATTTCATCAAAAATTAGGGTTTCAGAAATCAAAGGGGTTTTCGAAATTGATTGAGGGGTTTTGCTTAGGGAAGTATAAGGAAGGTTTCCCAAGTGGTTAATTGCTCCAATTCATCTCGAGTCCCTTCCAATTGAGCTTGTGGCTTCGGTGTTCATACCCATACGACCCACCAGTTTTTTTTTAGTGTAAGAATCTATGTTTTTCTTTTTTTTTTTACCCATTGAATTTGTAAGCAAATTTTGTTCATTCGACTATATATATTTGTTGTCCATTAATGTTGTTAGGTTGATATTTGTATATGTCTTAGTAGATTAATAAGTAACATTTTTGGTTTCTTGAAGTTACTGAGAATCGACTTACAAGTCAAACAAGAAAATAGTTTTGTGTTTTTGCACTTGTGTGGTACTAATTGGACACTTAAAGCACTAATAAGTAAAACGAAAATAAGCATTAGCTTATTTCTAAGCAAAGCGACTCACGTATATATTTATATGAATTGTTATACATTTTTTTTTCTAAATAAACACAAGTAAATATAGATCTAATAAAAACATAAAGGATTGGCTCTAACTGGGATAAGTGCTTATTTGATTCTCCCTAGCTTATTCTATAGCTTATTATACATATATGTTGACTTAATGGACTAAAATACTTACACTAATGGTCTTAAAAGAAAGTTTGATTTAATTTGTTTTGTGCTTGAGTTGTGGTTGTCAAGCCACTGTTTGGGCTCAACCCAACAGTTGGTTGCATTTGGTGTTGCTCATTTGCCCTCAAACTCCTTGTTTATTTTGACTCACAAAATACTTGGTTCAAAAACATAATAACTTGATTGTTCAAATACCAACTTAATGTTTATTTACTAAAATGGGTTGAAATCATATTTGGCTTATTTCGATATAAAAGATGTAAAAAGACTAACCCGCGGCCACTTTGGCTTACATGATATAAAACATATAAAAAGTCTAATATGCGGCTAAAAAATTCAATATGTGGCCTCTTTGACTTATTTTGATATAAAAATCTAATTCGCGGCCTCTTTAGCCTATTTTAGTATAAATTATATAAAAAGTTTAATCCACGGCCTCTTTGGCCTATTTTATATAAATTATGTAAAAAGTATAATTTTGCGCCTCTTTGACTCATTTTGAAACTTATTGATATAACTTATTTAAGTCTTATAAGTTTTGACTTAATCTTGAACTTATTATATTAACTTAATATTTGACATTTTTGTTTAGCTTATTTTTTTTCTTGGACTATTTAAAATGGTTTAAGGGGGAAAATTTGCAACAATTGAGATTTTGGGAAACGAATAAATATAAACGGGTCATGCCCAATTTTTAAAATTCTATACTTAGTTAATTTTCATAAAACCCGACTAAAAGACAAAAATGAAACATTATTTATATAAGCTAACTAATATAAATTATTTTCCACTAACACTTATATGTATATACATATTTTTTTAGTAACAACATACTTGTATATTCCGACAACATCTAATATTTACCTTGTGATTATTTTTCGTATACAATCTTTTGATTACTTTTGAACCGGAGACTCATTCGTCATATATATTTTTACTTATATACTTATGCACATTTCCAAGAGCCATTACCTGCAAATACTTAGAAAACTACTTAAACTTAAATGCTGCCACACAAGTAACAATAACACAAACACTTTAAAACTTTAAAACTTATTTAAGCTTACCGAGTCTTAAACATAAATAAAGACTAAATTGTCGTACTAATCTAGGTTGCATGTTGGAGCTAATTGTTACTTGATCTCTTTGTGTTTTATTCACCGAGCTGCTAAGGTGAGTTTATAGCCCCACTTTTACTCTTATTTACTTGTTTTATAAAACTTTGGGGTGAGAAACATGCAAAACTCTTTTCGGACCTGAAACTGAAAACACTATTACGTGAAACAACCTTGAATCCCAACTATGCTACCGTTAGTTCCCTTTGGGGAGGCGCGATTGTTATGAATAGATCTATTGGGGATGACACCCCCGTTTGAGTTTGACCGGATAGGCAAACGTCGAACGTATACCATATCGTATTGATTGAGTGTACTGGAAATACACTTGCTGGGCTTTTATTTATCATGCTTCTAGATGCATGCACACTGTCGTAGTTTCGGTCGCATGAACTTGGTACTAGCGTAATAGCCTTTTTGCATATAGTGTCATTCACGGAGATGCTATATGTGCAACTGTGGTCCAACTTGAAAACTTGATTACTTAAACCTATGAACTCACCAACCTTTGTGTTGACATTTTAGCATGTTTTTCTCAGGTTTACTTCTTGGCGTGGGCAATGGCAATGGCATTCATTGAAGACTGGCATCCGAAGTGTTTCCAAACATTCTAATACAAATTTAATGGGACAACATATATTTTTATGGGCTTTACTTCCGCACTTTGAAACAATGGTGTAAAACTATTTCTTAAATTAATCTATATTTTGAAAATGGAATAAAATTTCCATTCTTTATTGCCTTGTGTTGTGTTTATTGATTTAGTAGCACCCCATGACCCGAACGCTTCCGCTGTGAAATTTTGGGGGTGTTACAACTGTGATGATGATATTGCCACTGCTGGTTCTACAGTTTCCACTGGTAATGTTAGCATTACCACTGCAGGTTCAAAGAAGAAGATCGCTGGTATTGGAGATCCTACCTTTTATGCTTTTATCTCCGCTCAAGTTAATAGCTCTATTTTAACTCATGAAGACATAGAGCAAAATGATGAAGATGACTTGGAGGAGATGGATATAAAATGGAAAATAGCTCTTCTTAGCATGAGAGCTAGGAAATTCTACAAGAAGACTGGCAAGCCAATCCACATAAATGGTGGTGAAACTGCAGGGTTCAACAAAAAGAAAGTAGAGTGCTTCAATTGTCACAAGTTGGGACATTTTGCTAGGGAATGCAGAAGACCAAAGATGAAGGACAACAAGTCTACTTGGTACAAGCAAAAGAAAGAACCAACTGTGGAAGAACCAAAGGCAATGTTGGCAATAGATGGTGTGAGCTATGATTGGAGTTTCATGGCTGATGAACAAGAGGAAGAACTTTCAGATGCTGCTCTTGTGTCTACTGAATTTGCTCTCATGGCTTTCTCTGACTCTGAGGTACAAAACTTTGAAAGTTGTTTTAAAACATGTAGGGCTGATAGAGAAGTTGAAAGACTTAATGAATCTTATGATAGTCAAAGAACAGAGTTGTTTGCTGCTAATTATGCTGTGTCAAATCTTAGGAGAGCTATAGCTGTATTAGAAAAACAACTAGAGCACTATAGAGAAAATGAGTCAAAATATAATGATGATATGATTCTTCTTAGAAGAGAGATAAATTATAAGACATCTGTGAATGAGGCATACCAAGAAGATCTTGAAAAACTTAAAAAGATAAATGAATATGTCAATTTAACTGTAGACACCTGTTATTATCAGTCTAAGTCAATTGATAAAATTTGGAATGCTCAAATACAGAGTAAAGTTAAGTCAGGTATGGGTTATAATACAGTGCCACCACCACTAAGTGGTGTTCCATCACCTCCAGGCATAGATTTAGCTCATACAGCCTTAGAAGATTTTCAGGAACTTGAACATGAATATGGTCCTCTAAAGGACACATTTGTGAAAAATGAGGAACAGGTTAAGCATGAAAATGATGTTTTTGAAAGTGCTAGTGACTCATCAGTTGTTGATGAGAATGTTAAAAAGAATGTAGAGACTTCTATCCCAAAAGTTGTTAATACTGTTACAGAGGAACCTAGGAAACCAGTTAACAAACCTAGACCAACAGTAAGGTATGCTGAGATGTATAGGAACAAGTCATCAGCTCCTAGAGGCAACCAAAGGAGTTGGAATCATGTTAAATCTCAACATCTAGGTAGTGACTTTGTGATGTACAATAAGGCATGCTATATCTGTGGTAGTTTTGATCATTTACATGCTTATTGTGACTATCATGTTGGGAGAAGGGAAGTCCATGGGAATAAAAGGGTGGAGACTAACAGGTTTCAAAACAATTTACATCCTAATTCACATAGCCAAATGATCCCAAGAGAAGTTCAACTAAGAAGTGGTCTTAAATCTTTTGCCACTGCTAAAACTGTCAACACTGCTCACCCTAAATCACCTGTTTCAAGTGCAAAATCTAAACCAACTTTTGCAAAATCTGCATAAACAGGGAAAAGAACTTTTAAGAATAAAAAGGTTCATTATAACCAATAGTGGGTACCAAAAGCTAAACCAGCAGTCTCCACTGCTCATTCAAAAGTTCCCACTGCAAGGGTTGTAAACAAGAAAAGGGGGGATATGGGCAATGTTGTGAAGGCCTCAGCACGTTGGGAATGGAAACCTAAAGGAACTACCTCTCCAACCAATCCCAATGGTGTATCAATGACCTTTGATAGATTTAACTATATTGATACACGAGGCAGATCCAAGTTAATCATGGCTTGGGTCCCCAAAAGAAACTAACTCCTTTCTTTTATGTGCAGGAACATCCAAGGACAAAAATATCAGATCAAGGCTACACAGACAGTGGATGTTCAAGGCACATGACTGGAAACAAGTCCTATCTGTCAAATTTTGAACATTATGATGGACAGTATGTCAGTTTTGGAGGTGGAGTTAATGGAAAAGTTGCTGGTAAAGGGGTCATCAAAACTGGTAACTTGGACTTTGAACCTGTGTACTATGTAAAAGAGCTTAAGTATAATCTTTTTAGTGTGTCACAAATGTGTGACAAGCAAAACAATGTTCTTTTTACCAAAGATATGTGTTTTGTTCTCTCTAAGGATTTTAAGATGCCTGATGAAAGTCAGATTCTTCTTAAGATTCCTAGAAAAGGCAACTTATATAGCTTTGATATGAACAACATTGTTGCTAAAGATGATTATGCTTGCTTGATTGCAAAGGCCACAGTGGATGAATCCATGTTATGGCATAGAAGACTTGGTCATGTAAATTTCAAAACCATTAATAAGATTGTCAAAGATGGTTTGGTTAGAGGTTTACCTCAGAAAAGATTTGAGAATGATCAAACCTATGTGGCTTGTCTTAAAGGCAAACAACAAAGAGCTTCTTGCAGGTCAAAGTTGGTTAACTCTATTGCTCATCCACTACAAATGTTACATATGGACTTGTTTGGTCCTACATCTGTGAGCAGCTTAAATCTCAAGAAGTATTGTCATGTTGTAACTGATGATTTCAGCAGGTTTACATGGGTTTTCTTTCTTAATACAAAGGATGAAACAACTGGCATCCTTAAGACTTTTATCACACAAGTAGAAAACCAATATGATTTGAAAGTGAAAATCATCAGGTGTAACAATGGGACAGAATTTAAGAATAGAGTTATGGATGATTTTTGCAGAGATAAAGGTATTAAAAGAGAATTTAGTGTTGCTAGAACTCCTCAACAAAATGGTGTTGCTGAGAGGAGGAACAGGACACTTATAGAGGCTGCTAGAACCATGTTGGCAGATTCTAATTTGCCAATCACTTTTTGGGCTGAAGCAGTTAACACTGCTTGTTATGTACAAAACAGGGTTTTAGTAGTGAAAACAAAGAACAAGACACCTTATGAGTTATTTAGGGGTAGATCACCTATCCTTGACTTCATGAGACCATTTGGATGTCATGTTACTATTCTCAATACCATAGATTATCTAGGAAAATTTGAAGAAAAAGCTGATGAAGGGTATTTTGTTGGGTATTCAAATGGTTAGTAAAGCTTTCAGAGTATTCAACTTAAGAACCCAAAAGATTGAAGAAAATCTGCATGTTGAGTTCCTAGAAAACAAAGTGAATGTCAAAGGAACTAGTCCAGAAAGGCTGTTTGATCTTGATACACTAACCCATACTATGAATTATGTACCTATCTCTACAGGTACATCTTCTTATGATTTTTCAAGTTCAGAAGAGTTTCTTGATGATGAACCCAGCAAGGATCAAGTAGATGATCAAGATGAATTCAGTTTGCCTCTTTGGGACTATGCAGATAATGATGATATTCCAAAGACTGGAGATGCTCATCCTTCTAATGATTCTGGTAAGGAAGGAGATAGCAACATGAACACTGAAGATCCTAAAAGCAGTAGAAATTCAGATTCCACGCTAGGCCGAAGTTTCCACTGCAACACCCGAAGTGGAAAATACAACTCCAGTTACAGAGGAAGCTCAAGCCAATGATGTTGAAATCTCAAATATGCCAACTAAGATTGCAGTTCCTCGACTCCCATACTTCAATTCATAAATCAGATCCTCTTGAAAATGTGATTGGGGCTGTCAATTCACCAGTGAAGACTAGAAGACAAACAAAATTGTCTGATATTCATGGATTTATTAATGAAATCTATGAATCTAAGCATCATGAAGGCAAGAATGAATGTCTTTTCATGTGTTTTCTGTCACAAATGGAGCCAAAGAATGTATACAAGGCACATGAAGATGAAAGTTGGGTGGAAGCAATGCAAGAAGAGTTGCTTCAATTCAAGCTTCAAAAGGTTTGGGTGCTTTGTGATTTGCCTTCTGGCAAGAAGGTAATAGGTACTAAATGGGTGTTAAGAAACAAGAAGGATGAAAGAGGAATTGTTATCAGGAACAAAGCTAGGCTTATGGCTCAAGGATACACTCAGGAGGAGGGTATTGACTATGAAGAAGTGTTTGCCCCTGTTGCACGAATTGAAGCAATCAGGCTGTTCTTAGCCTATGCATCCTTTATGGGCTTTAAAGTCTATCAAATGGATGTAAAAAGTGCTTTTTTATATGGGCAGATTGATGAGGAGGTTTATGTTTCACAACCTCCAGGCTTTGAAGACCTTGAATATCCTAACAAAGTGTACAGGGTGGTTAAAGCATTGTATGGCTTGCATCAAGCACCAAGAAAATGGTATGAGACCTTGACTACTTATCTTCTTGATAATGGGTTTCATAGAGGCATAGTGGATCAAACTTTGTTCATCAAGAAAGACAAGAATGATATATTGTTAGTTCAGGTATATGTTGATGATATCATTTTTGGATCTACAAAGACAGAGATGTGCAAAGAATTTGAGAAGCTAATGAAAGAAGAATTCAAGATGAGTTCTATGGGTGAACTCACATTCTTCTTGGGACTTCAAGTACAACAAAATCCAGATGGTATTTTCATCAATCAAGATAAATATGTGGCTGAGATACTAAGGAAGTTCAAATTCACTGATGCAAAGTCATCCAAAGACCCCTGCAGACAAGACTACACATCAACTCGTGAAAGAAAATAGTGGTGAAGCAGTTGATGTGCACATGTACAGGTCTATGATTGGTTCTTTGATGTATCTTACATCATGTAGACCAGATATTATGTTTGCAGTGTGTGCCTGTGCAAGGTTTCAAGTCACTCCCAGGTTCTCTCACTTGACTGCTATGAAGAAGATTTTCAGATATCTTAAAGCATTTCCTACTCTGGGATTATGGTACCCTATAGAATCTCCTCTAGATTTGGTTACTTACTCAGATAGTGACTATGCTGGAGCTAGTTTGGATTAAAAATCTACAACAGGTGGATGCCAATTTCTTGGCAATAGATTAGTGTCATGGCAGTGCAAGAAACAAACAATGGTGGCTAATTCATCAACTGAGGCAGAGTATGTGGCTGCTGCAAGTTGCTATGCTCAAGTTCTATGGCTTCAGAATCAACTTTTGGACTATGGGTACAATTTCATGAATACCATCATTCATATTGACAATAGCAGTACCATTTGCATTATTAAGAATCCAGTTCAACACACAAAGACTAAACATATTGAAATTATACACCATTTCATAAGAGATTGTTATGAAAAAGGACTAATTCAAGTTGTCAAAATTCATACTGATGACAACTATGATGATTTATTAACAAAAGGACTTGATGTGGGTAGATTTCAGTACTTGGTAACAAGTATTGGAATGCTAAATCCAAAAACTTTTTGTATCTAAAGGTCTTTGGTGTTGAGTGGAAGTCTCTGGGTACTAACATTGTTGTATTAGTTTGTATATGTTTTTGTGCTTGTGTTTTTTCTTGTTCAATAACTTTTATGCAGCATAGATGGGAGTTGATCTTAAAAGGTGTATAACTGAGATACACAACAAATGGTTATTGATTCACCATGTCTAACCCACGTAAGAATCAACTAGTCCAGAGCAAACGACTACTGGTAAAGACTTGACAAATCCGTTTATGGTTGATAGTTTGCCAAAAACTATATGGTTATCAACTCACCATATTCTATCTGATTAAGAGTTGGCTAGTCCATAGCAAACGGCTCATGGTAAAGACATATCAAATCCGTTGATAGCTGGTAGTTTGCTAAAAACTATGATAAGAGCAGTCCAATTTTTATATGTTTTTCTTTACCACTGCTCTTTGAAAATCTTTATGAAAAATTACCACTGCTAGTTCACAGTTTCCACTGACAGTGTTATTTTTACCACTGTTGATCTAGCCGTTACAACTGTTGTGTCAGTAACTAATTTTGTACTAGCCGTTGTAGAAAAAATTGCTTTCCATATATATAGGGTAACTTTTTAGAAGATTATCTACTTTCCTATTTGATATTTATCCCCTAAAGATAAATACTTTCCTTAAATACTCTTTCTTGCGCAAAACTCTTAAACCCTACCTCTATATATCTTTTGTCTCAATTGGCTAGTTATTCCTTCAATTCTTACTGACATAATATCTTTTTCATCAAAAATTTCTATGGCGCCATTAAAATTTGCAGATGAGCACAACCAAGTGGCCTACTTAGAAAAGTCAAACGAGAAGAGTGGCCCTGTTTTTCATCAGATTGTGGACTTTCTCAATACTACCCATATAAGGTATGCTTTACTTTTAAATCCCACAATCTATATCTCTCAAATCAAACAGTTTTGGACTTCTGCTCAGTCCATAACACTTGAGAATAGAGATACACATGAAACAGTGGATGCTCTAAGAGCCACTGTGGATGGGGTAACTATTGATGTTACTGAGGCATCCTTGAGGAGAGTTCTCCAATTGGATGATCTCAATGGTATCATCACATTACCTATGCCAGAAATACATGAAAATTTATCATCCATGGGGTATGATACCACTGATAAAAAGGCTACTTTCAAAAAGAGTGGTTTTTGTCCCCAATGGAGATTTTTGATACATACTCTTTTGCATTGCCTAAGTCCTAAGAAAACTTCTTATGAACAATTCAGTTCCACCATGGCTTACCCTTTGGTTTGTCTAGCTTTAGATAGGACTTTTAATTGGTCAAAATATATTTTTACAAGTATGCAAGGCAATGTAAAGAGTTCAACAAAAATTTTAATGTATCCAAGGTTTGTGCAACCAGTGCTAAATGAGTTTCAACTGCAACCCCATAAAAACATTTACAAAATCCGTTGCCTTAAGACTAAAGTTTTTCAAAATATGAATAAAGATGGCAATATGGATTTTACACCTCTCTTTCCACAAATGCTTGCAAAGATTTCACAAGTACAAAACTCACCCATAATCACTGTTCCAAACATTGATTATACTCCACCAGTTTCTCACACCTATGAGAGGAGGCATAAACAGCTAACTCCTCCCATTACAACACAACATGTCCCTGATCCTTTTGGTTTAGGAACAAGCAGTGGTGGTTCTAGACTTCAACCTAGTCCCACTAGGGAGGAATCTGAGCCATTGCCCCATGATTCACCTCTCCCAACAGGTCACATAGTTGGAAGTGTTGAGGGCAGTGGGAAACCAATGGAATTGATGGTTTTGTGTACCAAATTAAACAAGCAGGTTGAATCTCTACAACAAGACCTGGCACAAGTAAAGAAATAGCATGCCAAGGACATTACACAATTAAAACAGGAGATTCAGACCTTGAAAGAAGAGTTGCAGGGGTTGAAAAAGCAGAAGAAAACTGCAAAGATTGTGCTATCATCTCCATCCTCACCTCCTGTTGGTGATTCTGAAGATTTCAGTGCAGATTTGGGTCATTCTCCCAAACAGGGGAGGAAAACAGGTGCTGAAGCTAAGGGGAGGAAGCTAGATTTTGGAGATGAAGGTGTTACAAGTAAAGGCACAGAGGAGGTTATTGAGTAAGAAGAACAACAACTAGAGCAAGAAATTTTCAGTACTGCAACCACTGATGATTTCATTACCACTGTAGAAGAAATTACCACTGATGATCAAGAGATTACCACTACAGAGGAAGAAATTAAGAATAAGAAAGGTAAAGCAGTTATGGAAAGTGAAGAGCAACCTGGAAGGAAGATTTCTAAGAAAGAACAAGCTCAAATTTCTTTTGATGCTGAAGTTGCTCAAAAGATTAGAGAAGAAGAAGAAGCAAAGAAGAAAATGTTAGATGAACAAGAAGTTGCAGACTTCATGGAGGCTAAAAGACTGGACATAATGAAGATACTGATACACTGGATGTTAATCCAATTTCCACTGTTCCACCTACAGTTCTTAGAGAAAAGACTCCAGAGTTTTCATATGTGCCTACAGAAGAAGAAATAGAGTTCTTGATTGCACATGATCCAGTAATCAAGAAGATGGAAATTAACCTTGTAGCTGATAAATCTTTAACTGCAGAACAAAGAACTGCTCAGTTGAAAGATTTTATTTAGATGAAGAATAATCAAGCACTTCAAGATGTGATTAGTTCAGTCAGAAAGGGTCAAAAGAAACCAAGGCAACCAACTAAGGCACAAGTTATTGCATACATGAAGACTTATTGTTGCAATGTTGGTGGCTGGAAAAAGCATCAATTCAAAGGAATGCCTGATGATAAAGTTGAAAGTATCTACTATAGAGTTCAAAGACAAGATAAAGATTTCATTCCAATGGACTCTGAAGAAGAAGCAAGAAGGTATCCTGGTTTGAAGAGAAAGGCCAAAGACAGTGATTCTCAGACTGTTAAGAAGACAAAGTTTGCTGAAGAACAAAAAGTTCCAACTGAGAAATTCACTGAAGAACAACTGACTGATATGATTGTGATTGAAGAAGAAGATTTTTATCCAGAACCACTGCAAGTCAGACATCCTATCATTGACTGGGAAGTGTTTACTGCTAGCAACTTTGCTCCAACATGGAAGATTACAAGGCTAGGTGGTGAAACTTCATCATTCATTCAATTTGAAGATCTCATCAAAGCTTTTGACAGAGATGATCTTGACAAATTATGGAAATTAGTTCAAGAAAGGTTTGATGCTGAAGATCTCAAAGATATGAAGGAGATGCAGTTATGGGTTAATCTTAGAAGGCTCTATGAACCAGATGTTAATGATGATTTCTGGAAATTCTCATGTTCATGTCCTGGTACTAAATGGTTCTATTATGATTCATGTGAAGTTCATCATGTTTCTACAACAAATGGAGTAGATGCATTCATGCTTGCTGAGAAAGAATATCAACTCAGAGCTGGAACTCTCACAGTGATGTTATGTACAACAATAAGAGTTCATGAAGATAATGAGAAGGTCAGAGCATTGTTACTTAGGCTTCAAGATCAATGTTCAAGAGCTATTCAGAATTTAAGGAAGAAGTGAAGTGTTTGGTAGAATTCCCCAAATCCTTGAAGATGATGCAGATTTAAGAAACTTATTGATTTGCAGAGAAATCATAAGTTTAGGGGAGGATTGTTGGGAATAATCTATTACCACTGATAGCTGTGGAAGACACTGCTAAGTATTGCACTAGCAGTGGAAACGTATTACCACTGCTGGCACATTATTACCACTGCTATTAGATAATTGTTAGGAAAACGTGTTTAGATAAGTATAGAAAAGATCTGGTGTATATTCTATATTGTTAGCTTTATACTTATCTTGTAAAGGACTCCTTGTACTATAAAAGGAGGTCCTAGGTCATTGTCTTAGAAACTTACTTTCGTACGAATTACTCACGTAAGCTTCAAGGTGTAACCCTAGTGATAAGCAAGATCACTCGTATTATTTCTTAATAATATTGGAGCTTTGTGTTTATTGTTCTTACTTACATAACATCATATAATCTGTCTTCTAAGTATTACTAAGTATATTCCGCGTGCTTATTAATATAACTCAAAATATCACTAACACAAGGTGTGTGCTTAGATCCATCAAAAACAAATAAACAAGATGTGACTGATATGTAAACCGAATCCAACTACAACAAATCCAACATTCTCTAATTCCAAAATCCATAATACTCTATCCCATCCTCCTTTTTCATGACTACTACCTACCTATAGCTAATCTACATGATCTCAGATCGGTTTCCTTTAACATCTTTTTTAGAGATTCAACCGTACTTGAAGAGCAAGAAAACCTCCTCATCACAGATCCAAAGCTACAATATAATTACAAGACTCAGACATAAATGAATATCTAACAAGATCTCAGATTTAAATGGTGGTACTTATAGAGACATCTTGACCAATCAAGGTCCAACCACACTTATACGAATCATCATAGATATGAAACCGAGCACAGAAAAACTAAGAAAAGCAACAATTACAAGATCTCAGTCATAGTCTTTTTGTGTGTCAACCATTCATATCCTGCTTCAGAGTACCATACATGAATGACTACTCATCATAGATCTAATTTACTTTTGAAGCAAAGCTTCTACTAAATATTTGACACAATAAAGAAAGATTTATAACAAGTTTGTTACAATATTTTCTTTGGTTCAGTTTAATGAAAACAAATCAAAACACTCAAAGAAAACCCTACCTGAGACACCCATCAGATCTTGAAGACTTCAAGATGATTTCTTGATTCATATGAAGCAAAAACGAAGCCACAAGGTACGGTTAAGAGTGTTTTTGATACTCGTGTTGAGTGCTCTTCATTTTAGTTTTGGATTCCTTATTAGATGAGATGAGTGTTGATCTTAGTGAGCTGAGATCTAAAAGAGTTAGGTAAGTGGAGTTGATGAGATCTCAGATGTATAATCTGTTTTGGATGAGAGAGATTAGGAGAGGGGGGCGGACTTAGAGTGAGTTTTATTAGGGTTAGTTTGTTTTATACCCGTATAGTTAGGGATTATTATTATTAATCGGTCAAATATTTTTTTTGGATTGGATCGGGAATTGTATTAAGTTTTTATTGGGCTTCAACTTGTTAAACGGGCCAGATTGACTTTTGGGCTGACAAGTTATATCAAACGCAAGTTTGGACTGAGCTGATGACTTTATGTACTTGTATCCGGATTTTGGCTGCAACAATATATCACAATGATATAGTTTGGGCTTTTAATCCGTATTGTTATATTTGGGCTCAAGTATTTCATTTAAATCTCGACTGGGTTGCTGTGATTAAATGGTATAGATCGGGCTTTATAATTTGGACTGTATCACGGGCTGCAAATTTATATCATAAATCTAATACGTTGAAATCAGTAAATTTTACAATGTATTTTGTAATGCATTGTGTTAATTTTGTTATATAATCTTTGGTAAAAGAGTGGTATTTTGGTTATTAAAAAGCTTCACGAGGATACACGTTCACGGCTAAAGTTTTCAATGAATACCAATCGTGACCACGAAGATAATTCGTTATTACTTATTTGGGTTTGAAGTGACGTTTTACGGATGCGTGTACTTATTTCATCTTCTTTCCTTCTTCCCTTCCTCGAAGATGACTTGTTTGGCCATATATTAAATGTGATGAAGACTTAGATATATAGTTACGTTTGTGCTTCTTTCTCTCTTAACCCACAAAGTAGCTATCACCTTAAGGAATTATGTTGTAGTTCTCGGTGTCTCACGCAGTTGAGGATATGTTAAGAGGTTTTGTACATTGGTGTTAGGAATTACAGATTTGATGATTACAAAACCCACAAGCTGGAATGAAGAAAGAAGAAACAATAAGGGCCTAATATGTAATATTTAGATAGCTTTGTTAGTAAGCTAGGGTTAGGGTTTCTTGTAACCTCCCTCTATTATATAAAGAGGGTGTCGTCTAGGTTATGAGGGCATCCATTCATAGTAGATTTCTTCAATGAGAGTCTAGACACACGATCATAGCGTGTGTATATTAGTAGTTTAGTAGTTTATGTATTAGTTTCTTTATCATATTTGAATAAAGAAAACCTTATTAGTAATGTTGATTGTGTTCTTATTATCATTTCGCTGTGCTTTAATTAATCAATGTTATTGATACCCTAGTTGAGTCCAGATCTTAGATTCAACAATTGGCATCAGAGCCTCGTGGCTCTCGATCTAGGGTTTTTAAGGTTTTCTTGTAATTAGGGTTTGTACCTTAATTCTTCTATAGCAGCAGATGTGAAAAGAAAAGAGGCAGTAGGCAAAAAGGGGTTGTTTTGAAGAAGATCAGATTCATTCTTAAGCTCGAGCGAGGGATCCACTGTTTAATACTGCGTGGGAAGTTAGTTCTGGTCGTCTAAAGTTTATACTATTCATTGATTACTAGTCTTGGTGAGTTGAATTTTTATTCAACGATGAACCCTAGTAATTATTATATTTTTGGCTTGACGACACACTTGTTTGGATCCTCAATGATGATGGAATAAGAGTTTTACTATTGCTCGTTGATATTGCTACTGTTAGTTCAGGTTTTTATTGCCTTAATTTCATTTATTGTAAGCTTTTTGTTGTTCTTCATGGGGGGTATTTTGAGTCATTAAAAGGTTGGATTGATAGTATAATATTAGTTGGTGATGGTACTTCTACTGTTCCTCCTGGTGATACTGCTGAGTTCTTACTGGCTGATCTGGTGTTCCTACTGGTTGATCTGGAGTTCCTCCTGGTTGATCTGGTGTTCCTACTAGTCGATCTGGTGTTCCTACTGGTCTGCTTATGGTTTCTTGTGCTTGCCTTGTTTGCTTCTGGTTGTTATTGCTGCTAGTGTTGTCCAATTTTTCTTGTTTGTGTTGCATGTGTTGATTGATATTGGTCAACACATATTATAGGTCCATTGACGCCCTTGGATTTTTCATTTATTATTTGAAGATGTGATTACAAAGAAGGTTGAGTATCATTTATTTGATGTTGTAGTTGAGCTTCACAGGTGCGTGTCTTATCATACCTTTCAGCAGCAGGTAACTTGTTTGTGCGTTAATGATGTGATAAAGACTTGATGAATATAGCGAAGGGGTGAGATCTACAAACTGAAGGTACTTAATGCTTACATTTGCTAGACTTGATGAATCTAGCGAAGGGGTGAGATCTACAAACTAAAAGTGCTTAATGCTCACATTTGCTATCACTTTAAGGAGTTACGTTGTAGTGTTCAGTGTCTCATATTAATTGAGGGTTTATCAAGTGTGGAGTCACGTGGATAGTAAAAGATATAAGACACAAGTTTGGGAAATTCAACTTCTTCCTCAAATTCATTATACTCAGTTTTCTTCATCGGTAATCACTACATAGAGCCTAATGAGTCCAAGATTCAAGAGATGGTTAGTATACTTTTAAGTGGAAGTTTATTATTTATATACTTACCATCTACATGCATCACTTGAGGGGAAGCATTTACGAGTTGCACAAGACCCCTATTAGATGATTACAAAAAAGGGTAAGAAGATTCATGATGTGCATCTTATTATTGTGATGACATGTTTTAGCATTGTTTCTTCATGCAGATTGTTTTGTAATATCAAATAGGGGAAGATTGTTAGGAATTACAGATTTGATGATTACAAAACCCACAAGTTGGAATGAATAAAGAAGAAATAATGAGGGCCTAATATGTAACATTTAGATAGCTTTGTTAGTAAGCTAGGGTTAGGATTTCTTGTAACCTCCCTCTGTTATATAAAGAGGGTGGCGTCTAGGTTATGAGGGCATCCATTCATAGTAGACTTCTCCAATGAGAGTCTAGACACACGATCATAGCGTGTGTATATTAGTAGTTTAGTAGTTTATGTATTAGTTTCTTTATCATATTTGAATACAGAAAACCTTATTAGTAATGTTGATTGTGTTCTTAATATCATTCCGATGTGCTTTAATCAATCAATGTTATTGATACCCTAGTTGAGTCCGGATCTTGGATTCAACAATTGGGTACACCATTCTTATTCACATGGGTAGCACAAGCTTAAGTAACATATTTGGCGAATTCTACTTTATTTTCAAGTTTGGTATATCGGGTTATCTTCACCAAGTGGTCACAGCAATAGCCAACAAAATACGAGGATGGTATGTTAGCCAACAGATTTTAAAGGTTAAGACGTGATCAGCAATTCTCATGGGTTATTTGATGCTACTGCACATCAATGTTACTTCACAGTCTAAGCCAAATATTTCAAGAATCTTCAATGTCACTCATGATATTTCAAGATGTTTGCTTAAGACAAGAACTTCTCATGCATATGGTTATACACGTCAATGAAGCTTCCGAAAGTTCGAAACCATCATGGGGGAGAAACGTGTACTTTGATGTTATAAGGTCAACCTCCAGGGGGAAGTAGTGTATACTACTTTACTTAGTATGTTTTGTGAAGTATTCTTAATATGGGAGAAGAATTGTTGCTGATCCATTGCATGTTCCCCTAAACAAATATTCACCAAAAACCAAATTTTTCATTACACATTCAATCTGTCATTGTTTAACAGTTTCGTCTTGGTTTTGTAAAATCCTGTGACAGAATCTATTTCTCGGTTTAAATCATAGATTTGTAAAATCCCGTGATGATGGAACCATCCTGGAGAATGAAAAGTGCATTTCCAAATCTATTTCTCGGTTTCTTCTTGGTTTTGTAAAATCCCGTGAAAGAATCTATTTCTCGGTTTAAATCATAGAATTGTAAAATCCTGCGATGATGGAACCATCCTGGAGAAAGAAAAGTGCATTTTCGGATCTTATCTGATTCTGGTGCTATGGATTCAACTTTAAAGAAGGGATAAAGTGTGTACTTCATGTATTGAATGATTGTTTAGATATACTTTATGGCAATTTTGTTATTACAAAGTTTTACAGGGTTATGCGCTTTTGACTAAGATCGGGATAAAACCATTATCAAAGTTCATTTAAAACATCAAAAGGGGATAGATTTGGGCATTTTAACCATAAGATGTGACTACGGCGTTAATTCATTATTATTTATTTAAGGTTGAAGTAAAATTTCACGGGTGCGTATACTTAGTATCTGAAGATATCGGGGTTGGCTAGATAAAGATTCTTCGAGATCCTTGTTCGAGCTTTTAACATTTATAATGACGAAGACTTGAATATCTAGTTATTTTTGGTGATTCTTCCATTCTACTACCACAAAATAACTATCACTTTCAGAAATTATTTTGTAGGGCTCAGTGTCACACGAAGTTGTGGATATTCAAGAGGTGATGTATTGTAACACCCCCAATTTCGTGGTACGCAGCGGAATTCAAACTGGGTGTTACTTAATGGCACAACAGTCATAACAATAGAAAACGATCTCTAAAGGAGTCGTTTTAAAAGTATTTATCATTTGATTTATATAAATATCAAAGTTTACAAAATAGGTTCCAAAAGGTTCCAAGTTTACAAAATACATTAAATTGGTTTTCGAATGATAATAAAATTTATAGCCTTCTTGAGTATCCGTGCTCCTCCTTGCCAGCCTTGTACAATATGGACCTGAAATACATGCTTAAAACTGTCAACACAAAGGTTGAGTGAAATTCATAGAGTTTAGGAAATCAGTTGAACATAATATTCATAATGTGAGGCAATTAGTCTCACATTCATAGTTTAGAAACAAAACAGATATTATTGCACTAAGCTCATGACACCTAAACGTTAACAGCTTTGATATAATAGTAACATTTGCCCTAATAGGTAATTTGCCAATAAACATGTGGATCTTCAAATATAGTGCGTTTGTTTGCCTACCCGGTCAACACAAATGGGATTCGTCAATCCCGATAGATCTATCCTCATTATTCGCGTTCACTCGCAAGTGATTAATGGTTCATGATCATAGGGACTTAAGATTGGCAATAGTGGTACTTAGTGCAAATAATACATTCAAGTATAATTTCAAAGCAATGTGTTCGTTTTAAAATAAAGCATGTATTTCCCCCAAGGGTTTGTAAAAAAATTAAGTAATAGAAAGTGGGGCTATGAACTCACGGTAATGATCAGCAGTGGAGTGTAACGATATGTCAACAATAGAGTATGGCAAGACCACGATCTTTAACGATTACCTAAGAAAGCATAGTATTCGTGTTTTAGTATATTGTACGATATAAGTGTACACGTATATGTAGTTTGTTGGCTTATGATGTTGTACATGAATCCTTAAGTTAAATTATTCCTTATATGTTGTTTGGCTATCAAAAATCAAGAGGTACTGAAGTAGTTTAACATGTCCTATGGTCATTTACTTAGTTTATCAAAGTCTAGTGAACAAGTTTTAAAAACAAGTTTCGGTCATTAGACTTATACTAGCCGTGCGGCTAAGTTATGGTTAAGCACTAATAATCAAGACCATATTAAGGATGTGTCTAAGTTAGACAACAATCTTGACTCAATCTTGGCTTTATATTAGCCTTAAATGATCAATATATCACTTAAAGTTCTCACTAAGGTTGTTTTTAGTCAACAACAGGCCAACTTAGTTTTTGCCGTTTTTAGGTTTTGTCGTTCACTTTCTGCTTATGTGCTCCTAATTTTTCATAGAAAAAGTCATTCTGAGCAACTTTCGTGTTTTACACTTTTGCTGATTCGGACCAGAAAAGGGTCAAAATCGTGCTTTAAAATCGTATCAGCAAGCTTTTGTTCCAAAACTATATTTTCATCTAGTAAAACTTAACTAGGCATAACTTTTTAACCACAAGTCATTTTTAAGTGATTTAAAAGGTCAAGTTCATATTTTTATATTCTCTAACAGCTTCTTAAGCTTAATTAAGTCTAAGGTCCAAATTTACCTATATCAATGGTCTAATTACAAGTATATACTTATATTTCATTGCAGAAAGTTTGGCTGCATATTCCGTCCTGCCAAAATGACCATAAGTTGAGTTATACAAATTGTTTTGACACGCGGCTTTCACCAAACTTCAATTTTAGGTCTTAGCTACATTTCATGAAACTGAGTCGACTTCTAGAAATGAACAAAACCATGGGCTTTTCCCAAATGAAATCTGGTGTGCAGATTTTGACATGTTTTACCATTTTGGCTCTAATTTACTCATCGGGAGGAGTTATGAGGTGCGCCACCTCGAGAAATGACTGTAAGACATAGTTATAAAATCCTATCTTACTTAATTAACTTCAAGATTTACTGAGATGATCAGTTTAATCAATCTTTGGGACTGTTTCAGAATTCATGTTCATAGAACTTACCTAGGACTTGTTTTAGCTTATTTTTATGGTCACAACCTCATGTACAACATCAATTAAGCTATATTACATATACTACTTATATCAAGTACATCCAATGAATAAAAATATTACAACCATATTGAATGACAAGAAAAATAATCTCAAATCTTACAAGGATTAGGATGACAAGTTACTAGTACAACAAGAACAATTCAACCCTTAAACCTTCTAGTCTTTAATCCTTGTCTTGAATCATCAACCCAATTGATTCTAACCCTTGTTAATCACCAAATAATCCCCTTTATCTCAGCCCCTAACACCTTGAATAACTCCAAATCTAACCATGGAATCACTAAAACAACACTTGGACTGTGTAGAGCTCACTTAGGCCCTCATCTTTCTTGTGTAACTTATTGTGTGAATTAAAGTGGATGATGATGAGTTGGGGAGAGGTATGAATGACCAAGAGGAGGCAAAGAGAGGTTTTTGGTCACTTTTGCATGTAAAGTGATGAGGATGAAAAGTCATCTCTTCTAGTGGGGGACAAAGATGCTGTGAGTAAGAGTTGGTGTTATAAGAGAAGGCCAAGTGGCCTTGTGGCTTGCATGTACACGCCACCTCACACATGAGGTGGTAGTGTGTGTATTTTGTGCATACTTTTGGTTTATGAGGTGTCGTTTGGTCCCGGTAATTACTAATGTTAAGTCCTTAAGTCATGAAGCCCAAAACTAGGTAACGTAAAAATGTAATACTTATAAAAATGTTAAAACTTATCAATATACTCTAACTAGGTATATTAAATGTGTGATAAGTCTCATAGGGTGTGTCTATGTTATTAAATCATAATAACGTAGGTTTGAGTACGTGTCTTATGTAAAAAGTAACATATCTACTTAAAAATGATAAAGTAGTAATAGTTCATATAAATTATCATTATTGGTGAAAATAAAGTATTTTGAACATATAGACTTATCCTAGTCTTGTGTTGGTCACAAGGAAAATTACCAGTTATTACCGATTATCGTATTTGCTTTTACGTTATGGTGAAAGTCAAATAGTCAAAAGTCAACTTTCAAAAGTCAAAGGGTAAAATAGTCATTTTACCTTATGAAAAATTACGGGTTGTGACAGTCTCTACCCCTTAAGGGAATTTCGTCCTGGAATTCAGTGTGTGTTATCCGATGTTGAAGTGTTTTAGGAAAATGTGGGTGTATGCGCCGAATTTTTAATCTTTGCGTTCTCAAGTTTCTGGTCGTAGAATGTGTTATGTACCATTCTAAGTTTTTGGTGGTGGCTTAAGTTGATAATCTAAAGGGTGTTGTTAAAATCTTATAGAGTCCAATATACCTCAAGTTTGGCTTTTCTCGATTCTCAAAACGAATCATATCTTATTGTATTTGAGTCTTTCAACAAAACCTTAATTTATAACATGGAGTTTTGGTAAATATTAACGCCTTACACCTATGAAAATTTTGTTTTAGGCGAAAGTGTGCGGCATGCAGCCTAATTTGTATTTGTATGGTTTCATTAGTTATTTTGTGTGTGATCTTTGAACACCTTAGTCCAGCAAATGGTTGACTGACTCTTTTGTCTATATAGTGCCTTAAATGGAATAGTTTTGTTGATGTTAGGGTAACTGTTGTTAATCAAATGTGTAAGATATTGTTGATGTGAAATGGTTTATAATGATGTGATAATTGTCGTTGTAGGAAAGTCTTAATAGTGGAAAGTGGTTGTCCACTTCCAAAATCGATCATGTATTAGGTAGTTTTGAGATGGAGGCTATATAGTATAGTGTTTATGTCTACTAGTGTTTGAAAGAAACATGATATTGTGAAGTTTTACATACTGACTTATAATGGGGTTTAGATAATGAAGTTATATGATGATTATTAGGAGAGTGTAGTGTATGTTTACCATTTATTCTTTGGTAGAGATGTCAAGTTTGTTTTAAAATCATAAGTGAATTTTAAAGGATTATGGTGGAATGATATCGTTGAAACCTAAACAGGCTAGTACTTCTAAGAAATGACGAGAAGATTTGATGACTATCCCAAGATAGTAGTTAGGATTATTTCATAAATGAAAACTTTCAAGAATGAAATTAGGTAGTATAAATAAGTATTAAGATCTCGCTGAGTGGTAAGACTCTATCATGTCTCTAGATCTTTTTAATGAATTCTAGTGGTTTATCGAGTTTAAGTAGGAAATTAACCTGAATATAACCCTTGTATAACTATTCTCAGTGTTTGAAAAATTTAAGTCGAACATAGTTAATCAGGCTATGTTCCACTGTCCCTAGGTTAAATATAGGTGATTAGGCTATATTTAGCCGAGGTTCGATAAATTTTCCAAATACCTAAATTAGGTATACTTGTGATATGTCCATAAATTTTGAGAAATTGTCCACTAAGTAAAGGCGATATGAAACCATTCAGTTGCATGTCCCGGCCATAAAAGACTTGTAACATATGTTTTCACATTCCATTGCATAGAAGATAGTATGGGTAGATACGTGTGGAAAGGAAATCTTAAGTAATTCTAAAATAGTCCATACTTGGCCAGGAGTACGAACTTTTAACAATGAAGGTTTCAAAAGAGAATTTTGATGAATGTAGAGAAAGTTGCTGAACTTCAGCTTTTGTAGATGATGAATTAGTTTGTCCTTTAGAAATTCCATTTCTTGTATTTCCATTAGGGAAATTGATAGATTGTGACGGGTTTCATGTAAAACAATATCATATAAAGTTTATAAGATAATTTCTAGAGACTTTGTATAACTTACAACGTCTATGAAGTAAATTAGACCATTGTGTAACTCACAATGTCTGAGAAGTAGTTGAGACCATTGTGCAACTCACAATGTCTGAGAAATAGTTGAGACCATTGTGTAACTCACAATGTCTAGGAAATAATAAAGACCATTGTGCAACTTACAACGTATGAGAAATAGTTGAGACCATTGTGTAACTCACAATGTCTGAGAAAGTAAATGAGACCACTGTTTCACTCACAGTGTCTGAGGATATAAGAGAGGCCACTATTGGATTTACAGTGTCTGAGAATGTAATAGAGACTATTGTATAAATTACAATGTCTGGGAAGTAGGAAAGACCATTGTAATCAGTTACAATGTCTTGGAGGAAGTTTCGTAATCCTAAAATGCATGAGCAAATACATGATTTGGAAAAATATGATTGTGTTGTAATGCCTTAGAATAGGCATACGCAGATATGTTTAGTACATCGTTTATGATTGAAATTATGTCGAGTGTATATATATCAATATACTAGTATGTGTGTATAGCTTAAAATGCCTAAAAGTCACATAATCGTCTGGAGGATGGAAGGCACGGAGAACAGAAGGCTATAAAATGTTTTTTTTTTGTAAAAGTAGTTATAGTTTAGGTCACAATTAGACCCGTTTCTCTATAATTAAGGCTTTGATACCAATCTGTAACACCCCCAATTTCGTGGTACGCAGCGGAATTCAAACTGGGTGTTACTTCATGACACGACAATCATAACAATAGAAAACGATCTCTAAAGAAGTCGTTTTAAAAAGATTTATCATTTGATTTATATAAATATCAGAGTTTACAAAATAGGTTCCAAATGGTTCCAAGTTTAAAAAATACATTAAATTGGTTTTCGAATGATAATAAAATTTACAGCCTTCTTAAGTATCCGTACTCCTCCGTGCCAGCCTCGTACAATATGGACCTGAAATACATGCTTAAAACTGTCAACACAAAGGTTGAGTGAAATTCATAGAGTTTAGGAAATCAGTTGAACACAATATTCATAATGTGAGGTAATTAGTCTCACATTCATAATTTAGAAAACAAAACAGATATTATTGCACTAAGCTCATGACTCCTAAACGTTAACAGCTTTGATATAATAGTAACAGTTGCCCTAATAGGTAATTTGCCATTAAATATATGGATCTTCAAATATAGTGCGTTTGTTTGCCTACCCGGTCAACACAAACGGGATTCGTCAATCCCGATAGATCTATCCACATTATTCGCGTTCACTCGCAAGTGATTAATGGTTCATGATAATAGGGACTTAAGATTGGTAATAGTGGTACTTAGTGCAAATAATACATTCAAGTATAATTTCAAAGCAATGTGTTCGATTTAAAATAAAGCATGTATTTCCCCCAAGGGTTTGTAAAACAATTAAGTAATAGAAAGTGGGGCTATGAACTCACGGTAATGATCAGCAGCGAAGTGTAACGATATGTCAACAATAGAGTATGGCAAGACCACGATCTTTAACGATTACCTAAGAAAGCATAGTATTCGTGTTTTAGTATATTGTACGATATAAGTGTACAAGTATATGTAGTTTGTTGGCTTATGATGTTGTACATGAATCCTTAAGTTAAAGTATTCCTTAAATGTTGTTTGGCTATCAAAAATCAAGAGGTCGTGAAGTAGTTTAACATGTCCTATGGTCATTTACTTAGTTTGTCAAAGTCTAGTGAACAAGTTTTAAAAACAAGTTTCGGTCATTAGACTTATACTAGCCGTGCGGCTAAGTTATGGTTAAGCAATAATAATCAAGACCATATTAAGGATGTGTCTAAGTTAGACAACAATCTTGACTCAATCTTGGCTTTATATTAGCCTCAAATGATCAATGTATCACTTAAAGTTCTCACTAAGGTTGTTTTTTAATCAACAATAGGTCAGCTTAGTTTTTGCGGTTTTTAGGTTTTGTCGTTCACTTTCTGCTTATGTGCCCCTGAGTTTTTGTAGAAAAAGTCATTATGAGCAACTTTCGTGTTTTTAACTTTTGCTGATTCGGACCAGAAAAGGGTCAAAATCGTGATTTAAAATCATATCAGCAAGCTTTTGTTCCAACATTATATTTTCATCTACTAAAATTTAACTAGGCATAACTTTTTAACCACAAGTCCTTTTTAAATGATTTAAAAGGTTAAGTTCATATTTTTATATTCTCTAATAGCTTCTTAAGCTTAATCAAGTCTAAGGTCCAAATTTTAAGTATATACTTATATTTCATTGCAGAAAGTTTGGCTGCACATTCCGTCCTGCCAAATGACCTTAAGTTGAGTTCTACAACTTGTTTTGACACACGGCTTTTGCCAAACTTCAATTTTAGGTCTTAGCTACATTTCATGAAACTGAGTCGACTTCCAGAAATGACCAGAACCATGGGCTTTTCCCAAATTAAATCTTGTATGCATATTTTGACATGTTTTGCCATTTTGGCTCTCATTTACTCATCGGGAGGAGTTATGAGGTGCGCCATCCGGGGAAACGACCGTAACAAATAGTTCTAGAAGCCTATCTTACTGAATTAACCTCAAGGTTTTTTGAGATGATCAGTTTAATCAATCTTTGGGACTGTTTCAGAATTCATGTTCATAGAACTTACCTTGGACTTGTTTTAGCTTGTTTTTATAGTCACAACCTCATGTACAACATCAATTGAGCCATATTACATATACTACTTATATCAAGTACATACAATGAATAAAAATATTACAACCATATTGAATGACAAGAAAAATAAACTCAAATCTTTCAAGGATTAGGATGACAAGTTACTAGTACAACAAGAACAGTTAAACCCTTAACCCTTCTAGTCTTTAATCCTTGTCTTGAATCTTCAACCCACTTGATTCTAACCCTTGTTAATCACCAAATAATCCCCTTTATCTCAGCCTCTAACACCTTGAATAACTCCAAATCTAACCATGGAATCACAAAAACAACACTTGGACTATGTAGAGCTCACTTAGGCCTTCATCTTTCTTGTGTAACTTATTGTGTGAATTAAAGTGGATGATGATGAGTTGGGGAGAGGTATGAACGACCAAGAGGAGGCAAAGAGAGTTTTTTTTGTCACGTTTGCATGTAAAGTGATGAGGCTGAAGAGTTATCTCTTCTAGTGGAGACAAAGATGGGGTGAGTAAGAGTTGGTGTTATAAGAGAAGGCCAAGTGGCCTTGTGGCTTGCATGTACACGCCACCTCACACATGAGGTGGTAGTGTGTGTATTTTGTGCATACTTTTGGTTTATGAGGTGTAGTTTGGTCCGGGTAATTACTAATGTTAAGTCCTTAAGTCACGAAATCAAAAACTAAGTAACGTAAAAATGTAATACTTATAAAAATGTTAAAACTTATCAATATACTCTAACTAGGTATATTAAATGTGTGATAAGTCTCATAGGGTGTGTCTATGTTATTAAAACTTAATAATGTAGGTTTGAGTACGCGCCTTATGTAAAAAGTAACATATCTACTTAAAAATGATAAAGTAGTAATAGTTCATATAAATTATTATTATTGGTGAAAATAAAGTATTTTGAACATATAGACTTATCGTAGTCTTGTGTTGGTCACAAGGAAAATTACCAGTTACTACCGGTTATCGTATTTGCTTTTACGTTATGGTAAAAGTCAAATAGTCAAAAGTCAAAGTCAAAAGTCAACTTTAAAAAGTCAAAGGGTAAAATAGTCATTTTACCTTATGAAAAATTACGGGTTGTTACATGTATGTCTTATACTTGATGGCTGGTTGGGTGAAGAGTATAGAGTACTTAGGGATTCGAAGTTGCACGAACTCTCTGCACCGCTCTTAGTCACACATTTGTGCAATTTCAAGTCACAAGTTCGGGTTATTTTACTTCAGTGTCAAATTCATCATATTGGGTGTTCTTCATTAGTAGTCATGACAAAGAGCCGACTGAATGATAATGGGGTTGGTAACGATTTAGCTGAGAGAAGTAGAAAAGAGAGAGATGACGTTTGAACAAATCAGTACATGCCTCGTTCCTTAAAGAAAAGTAAGGTCTATGTGATAAAATCGTTTATAAGCTCAGCTAGGGATCAATAACAAAGATAATAAACATAATACGCAGCGGAATAATCAAAACAATACTTTGTTATTGAACAAGGTTTTTCATTCACTAACACTAACTAATCTTAGACGTTTATAGGAACACGTCTACTAACTAAACTAATAACCTAGGCGTTTACATGATCATACGCCTAGGATACACTAATCTAAAACCCTAGACGTTCTCCCATAACGTCTAGGCTAAACACACACCTTTTAGTCGACTACATTATTGGAAGACTTAATTAAAAACCTACACCTATGTCCTCTTTATATACTAGAGGATAAGGACTAAATAATAAAACTTCCATTGCAAGCAAGCCCTTCCATCTTTTAGTAGGTTTCCTTCTTGTCATATTAAGTCCCTCTTGTTTCATTCTTTTTGTCTTTATCAACTCAAACTTGTAATTCCCAACAATCTTCCCCTAGTTGATAATGACAAAACCATTCTTGAACGAACTTCCCTAGACGAAGTAGAGAAATTGAGATCAGGGATCTCACCATGAATGAAACAAGTATGTCTTCCTTTTTCTTCCCCTTAATCCATGCCACGCCACTCAAACATCTCTTCCCCTTTTTGTTATTATCCAAATAGGGAACGTATGCAAATAATGATCTTGACCACCACGAATCAATATCATACTTCCAATCTAAGACTTCCAATGCTTTAAATTACCCACCATTATGCACCATAGGAAAAATGGATCCAAAACAGTAGAAAACTTCAACTAGGAGTAGTAATAATGATCAACAATAGTAAAAATCAAACACTTCCCCTTGAGTGATGCATGTAGATGGTTAAACTTTTAACAATAAGCTTCCTCTAAAAACCATATGTTAACCATCTTCTTGATTCTTCAAAATCTGTAAGCTCCTTGTAATGATCACTTTGTGAAGAAAAGCAAATATAACAAACTTGATGAAGAAGTAAAATTTCCCAAACTTGTGTCTTAAATCTGTACTATCCACGGAACTCCATACTTATACGGACAAAATATAAGTAGACCGCAATCCCTTGAAAAGAATCCTCAACTAGTATGAGACACTGAGCACTACAATGTAACTCCTTCAAGTGATAGCCAATGTGTGCATAGAGCATCATAAGAAAAATCACACATTGCTAGATTCATCAAGCTAGATGATAAGAACACAAACCAAGTAATTCCACTTCACCTTCAAATAAGTGATAAATAATCCTCTTCGTAATCAATTCTTCAATAAATCTCCAAAACGAGCTTTTTAAATCCTTTTAAGAACAAAAACTTCTTCCTGTGTGTGTGAACAATAACCATTCTGTGTGTGTCATCCAAAAATCATGCTCGACTTCCCCTTAAATCAAAAATCTTCTCGTAATAAAGCATGAGCAGTACATTGAGAAGGAGCAGTACTTTCATAAAAACTGCAGTACTTTCATAAAACACCAAGCAGTACTTTGCGTTGAGCAGTACCTTCGAGCAAGCAGTACTTTGTGTAAACAGTACTTTCAAAAAAATCATGCATCAGTACCTGTAAAAATCCTCGAGCACCAGCAACAGTACTTTATAGACAGCAGTACCTTGATAATATGCCACGATTACAAACTGCATGCACCGTCCCACATGAATGAATTAATAATTTCAAGGTAATAAACTGCGACCCATTAATGACCAATATTAAATAATGAGTAGGTTGCCTTTGTGTCCACCGTGCAATGACCATTCATCCCATGATCTATCCTAACCAATTAATGAATAATCTTGCGAATCTTTGAAATCTTCCTTATTTACTCCTGATCCCACGTGACCACTATCTTTTATAACCAATAATGATATTCAACCAATCAAGCTCCATTCATCACGTGATCACTTCAATTCTTGACCAATGATATGCGAATTAAATACCACTTACCACATGACCCACGATAATTAATTCATACGAGGTAAGTTAATACTTTTGAATCAATCAAGTGCATGTCCACCATAATCTCCATATACCTCTCTACATGAAATCCTTCCCTTTTGCACGTGTGATGATAAGAGACCATTGATTTCATCTCCAATTTATAAACCAATCACGAGTAAGTTCCATCTTTTATCATGTGAGCAAGAAATTAAATAGCAAAGTCGATAGTCCCACCTTATTCCGTACAGTAATATATTATCACACAGTCAAAACAAACAGAATGATCGAATAAAACCGAATACCTCATAAACTTTAAAGATAAATCGTACGCCGTCGAAAATCAGTTTCTTCGACAATAAAACCTTGTAATCCCTATATCAAGAGCTCCCCGCTCTGATACCAATTGATAAGATCGTTTATAAGCTCAGCTAGGGATCAATAACAAAGATAATAAACATAATACGCAGCGGAATAATCAAAACAATACTTTGTTATTGAACAAGGTTTTTCATTCACTAACACTAACTAATCTTAGACGTTTATAGGAACACGTCTACTAACTAAACTAATAACCTAGGCGTTTACATGATCATACGCCTAGGATACACTAATCTAAAACCCTAGACGTTCTCCCATAACGTCTAGGCTAAACACACACCTTTTAGTCGACTACATTATTGGAAGACTTAATTAAAAACCTACACCTATGTCCTCTTTATATACTAGAGGATAAGGACTAAATAATAAAACTTCCATTGCAAGCAAGCCCTTCCATCTTTTAGTAGGTTTCCTTCTTGTCATATTAAGTCCCTCTTGTTTCATTCTTTTTGTCTTTATCAACTCAAACTTGTAATTCCCAACACTATGCTTCAGTGCGCTTTATCTTCGGAAGAAGAGAAATCTTATTAATTATGACCATTCTCATCAACAAGCTTCATGCTTTTTCCATGCTCGCTCAGCCATCAAGTGAATCTATTTACCGTTGATTGTATTCTTATTTCACTTACTCAATAAAAAATGGCAATGGTGACATCATATGCAATTTTTGCGGGGGAGAAGTGTGAATAAACTACATTGTGATGATATTTACTTGTTCAATCAAAAATGGCAACTTCGTATGCAATTTTTGAGGGGGAGAAGTGTGAATATATATGACATGTTGATTGACGTTTGAGAATAAATGGTCATACGGCTCTAATACACAATAGTTCAGAACTCATGTAAGAGCCGAGTCTCTTCATATTGGGTTATCTTAGCATGTAGTTTCTACTAAGAGCCGTTGGTTGACATCTTCTCATGGGCTGATATGATTAATGATTAAGTGCTTCCAGTTAATGCTTCACGTACACAGTATCATGCTGATTCCGATCAATCGTAATCATCAGGGGAGAGAGAATGTGTACACCAAGGACACAAAACAAGTTCACCTGATCGGGTTTAATGACTTATGAAACAATTTGTGTCGAAGATTGGTTGATTTTGTATCTCTTCTCGTCTTATTATACGCACTTCTATCTTATCCACCTTAACCTATCTCGGGCAACAAATTCAAGATTATCAGTATTCTAACTTGTTAGTTTCGTGTTACCATTTCATGTGTACGTTACGGGCTGATTTGCTATACTTAAGATAACTAGAATGCATTTGGTGAGATGAAGATGTTGATATTATGTTCCATAAATGGACAATGTTGAAGAAGGTTGAGTCTACAGTCTGTCCTACATTTTCCGCTGTGTGTTAGAAGACTAAAGACGTCATGCATTTAATTATCAAAAGACTTTTACATATTCAGGGCATTCATCAGAAAGATTGTCAGTTTAGGGGAGAGCACTAATTGGGGGAGAGTGAAAAGCCAAATTTCATCCTTAATTAGATTTGCTCACATTGTTTTTCAGCAAGTTGATTCTCACAGGATACATTTGAGCTAATTGTGTTCTTTTTACAAGATTTCAAGTATATGGGTTTATAATGTGTTGCTGATTTTGAGGTATCAAAACCAGCAAGGGGAAAGGAGACATACATCTAAATGCACAACGAGTACACGTGATGAACTTAATACTTCTGCTTGATTGAAGTTGTTGGAATTACTCCTAACTAGTATTTCAAGTGTTAGTCATTTATATGTAATAAGTTGCTTAATTAGGCTTTGGGTTAATATACAAAAAAGTTACTAAACTTTCAAAAAAATTTGTCCTAAGTCACTAATGTTTATCTTCTGTCATCTAAGTTACTATGCTTCACGTAACCGGTTATATTGGATACCACTAGTTTTGCAACCTATTGTTACCAGTTCAAATTCTGATGTGTAAATTCACTTTTATTTAAACTAATATATTAAATGCTTAAATTATTAATCCCAATTCCACTTCACACACACACACATAAACCTAATTTCACGATCCAAGAATCAAAAGCGTTTTCCCAAGAATCAAAATTGGGTTCGATTACAGTTGTCATCTTATCCAAAAAGGTAACTTTTAGTCTGATTATAGTTTTTTATTTGATTTGTAAAATTAGGGTTTTTTGTTAAAAATTAGGGTTTTTTGAAATTAACAAATTTTCTTGTTTGATTATGTTTCAGATGGCAACAGGATCAAGTTTCTTGATAAAATAACATCGTGGTGGTGTCTTTGTAAGAGACCCTCTTTCCTATGATTAGGAAATACTAACTGAAATTCCAGGTGTTGATCTTCTTTCATTAGACTTGATAGGTTTAATAAAACATTTGGAAACTGAATGTACTGGTGAAGTAAAGTCCTTGTTTTCTTTGGTACCTGGTTTAGATTTTCACTTATTATTGAAACCCTTAAAATGTAAGGATGACTTTGATGCTTGTGTTCAGTGTGGTATTGATAATGATCATGTCTTGTATATCTATGCATCTCATTCTGAGTTTGATATTGAAAATGACACCACAGCTAAACAAAATAATTATGATAGTGAAAGTGACATAGAGGATGCTGATTATAATGTCTATGATTATTGTAGTTCTGAAGAGAGTGATACTGCTTCAGTTGATCATTTGTCTGAAGGTGAGGAAGAGGTTTTAGATGTTAGGACTAGGACTGTAGACCCTGCACCTAAGAGAAAAGCTTCTAAGATGTTTGATGAAAACTTTTTGTCTAGTGTTTACAATGGTTTGCCTAAGGATGACTTTATTGAAAAAGATAGTCATCCTAAGAAAGTAGATGATGAGGATAAGTTGGGTGATCAGTGGCCAATCCATGATCCTAGTGTCAAATGGAAGTTTATGAGGCCACAATTAGGTGAAAGATTTGAGAATCCTGAGCAATTGAAAAGAGCATTGGCATTCTATTCTTTGGCCAATGGTTATAAGCTATATTATAAGGTAAACAATCATAAGAGACTTTTAGCTAAATGTTCAAGAGATAACAAAGAAAAGAAATGCCCATTTAGATTATGGGCATGTTGGATGCAAGTAGGGAAAGAGAAATCATTTCAAATCAAAACCCTAGTTGATGAACATGTCTGTTCTAGGACATATGAGTATGGTAGCTTAATAACAAGTAACTGGGTTGCTAGGAATTTTGCTAAAAAGATCATGGTCAATCCTACCATAATAGTTAGGGCTCTAATTGCTTTAATATTAAAGAAATACAAGTGCAAAGTAATTGTTAGTCAAGCTAGAAGGGGCAAGAGTAAGGCTTTGCAGCAATATGAAACATGCTTAGAGGATCACTATGGTATGTTATGGTCTTATGCTGCTGAGATCCTTAAATCTAATCCAGGATCAACTTGTAAGCTAGGTGTTGACTCAATGCCTGATGGAAAGAACTACTTTAGTAGCTTTTATGTATGCTTTGAAACAAGGATGGTTAGATGGATGTAGGAGGGTAATTGGTTTAGATGGTTGCTTTCTTAAAACCATAAGCAAGGGAGAACTGCTATCAGCTGTAGATAGAGATGCTAATAACCAAATCTATCCAATTTCATGGGTTGTGGTTAGTGTTGAGAACAAGAAGAATTGGAGTTGGTTCATGCAGTGTATCATTGATGACTTAGGCATTGCATCTGGTGAAGGTCTCACCATCATATCTGATCAACATAAGATATAATCCTTTTAATTTGAGAAGTTATTAAATAATTCTTGTATAACCAATCTGTTTTACAAGGAATTGTGGAAGCTGCAAAAGATGTGATGCCTTTGGCAGAACACATACAATGTGCCAGGCACATTTAAGCTAATTTCATAAAGAAGTTCACGGGAGTGCAGTTTAGGAATCTATTTTGGAAAGCAGCTAAGGCCACATATCCTGCAAAGTTTGAGCAAGTGATGAATGAAATCAAGCAAGTCAGCAAAGAAGCACACACCCATCTAATGGATAGACATCCTCAAAGCTGGAGTAGGGCATACTTCATAACAGATAGAGCATGTGATGCAGTTGAAAATGGGATAAGTGAGTGCTTCAACTCACTTATAGTTGAGGCTAGAAGAAAACCTATCATCAACATATTGGAGGACATCAGACAAGGTCTTATGGAGAGAATGCAAAAGATGAGGGAAAAGCATGAGAAATGGGATGATGTGATATGTCCTAACATTAGGAAGAAGTTTGAAGTATTGAAGGATAAACACATGTCTGTCTTTACTTTTATATTAACTCACTTTGAAACACAAGTAGTATGAGGTCTTTACAGTTGTAGTATATGTTTTAAAGCACACTTTTGATAATTGTAGGAACTAGAAGGTGATACCTGGTGGTGAGAGCAGGTTTGAAGTAAGGAATGGGTATGAGGGCTTTACAGTTGATGAAAGACTTAGGACTTGTAGTTGTAGAGGGTGGCAGTTGACTGGTCTCCCATGTGAACATGGATTTGTAGCAATCTATTTCCTACATAGGGAACCTGATGAGTATGTTTCTGAATGGTATAGTAAGCAAAGGTTTGTGGCTGCTTATAATCAGTACATTGAAGGCATGATGGGAATGGATCAATGGCCTTCCACTAATTTTTAGAAGCCATTACCTCCAATAAAAAGAAGGATGCCTGGAAGACCACCACATAAAAGAAAAAGAGATGCCTCTGAAAATGATGGCAATAGGAGTAGGATAAGTAGAAAGGGCCAGCTTAACCATTGTAGGCTTTGTGGTAAGTCTGGACACAATCAAAGGGGTTGTCCAACTAAGGAAGAAGGGTCTAATAGTGGTGTGAAGAGGTATGCTAGTGGGTCTAAGAAGTCTGCTAGTGGGTCTAAGAGGTCTGCAAGAGATGGTAAGACCACAACTGGGTCTGCAAGGGAGGAGATGTCTGAACCTACACCACAACCTTCACAACCACAACCCTCTACACCACAACCTACTGAACCAGAACATTCAACACCACAACCTACTCAACCAGTTGAGTCAACCCCAGAACCTTCTTAACCAGTTGAGTCACCACCACACATATCTGAACCAGATGATATACCAACTGTTTGCTCTACACCATTTGAGATATCTACACCTCCAGTTGGTTTTGAGATGTGTGCACCAGATGAGATTGCTACATCATCAGATGGAAGGAAAAGGGGTGGTGGTATCAGGATGAGGGGTGGTGGTGTCAGGATGAGGGGTGGTAGTGTAAGTTGAAGTGGAAGTAGGAGACTTAGTACAATCAATGGGAAAATACTTAGAAGTAGAGGAAAAGGGGATGGATCAAAGGCTTGTATGTATCCTGGTGGTATTAAACCTATAGGATTTGGTGTTTCTTGGGATCCAGTGGATGGAGAGCCAATGTTAGGAGTAAGTATTGTTTCTGCGCTCTTGTATTTTTAGCTCTTAGGTTTATTAAGTTTAGGGTCTTAAGTTTATTAATGTAACTTTTATTGCAGAATGCTATGGGCTTACCAAGACCAGCTTGGCCACTTGGAATAACACCAGAGGATGTGAGTATCCATGCTGAAACAGAAGAACCTGTTGTCCTACAAGAGCCTATGTTGGAACCACTGGTTAGAAGAAATGCACAATATGAAAGGAAGATGGCTGAAAGGAGGAGTGGATCAGTGCAGAAAAAACAAGTGCAGAAAAAACCAATGCAGAAGTCACCAGTTCAGAAAGAACCTGTGCAGAAAAAAAGGGAATCAGAAAGGATCAAGCAGCTCTTGTTCAATAGGCCACCATTTCCAGGACCAGGATTGACTGAAGATGATGCCATCTCACTTGAATAGATGCTAGGTTCAACTAAAAATGGCTAGCCAGTTATTAGGCTGTTTTGTATATCTGCCATTATAACTTGTTAACATGTAGTAGGATGGTTTAACTTTAACATGTAGTAGGATGGTTTAACTTTAACATTTGCAGTCTATCTGCCCCTCTTTTGTATATCTGCCATTGACATGTTGTATAACAAACTAACATGGTAATTGGGGTATGACTTAATGAATGATATTAGGCTGTTTTGTATATATGCTTTGTTACATCTTCTAAGTTTCTTACCTTTTATGATTTGTTACATCTTTTGGCACCATTCAACAGACACAATTTGTTACATCTTTTGGTACCATTCAACAAACACAATATGTTACATCTTCTAAGCTGCTTTGTTACATCTTCTAAGTTGTTTTGTATTAAACAGACACAACCATTAAAACATAGAAATTTCATTACTTCATTAACAACATAGAAATTACATTATATGGTACCATTCATATTATTTCATTACAGGGTACCATTCATTACATCCATTGTAACTAGTCTAACTAACATACATCTCCAAAAGACAACTTACTACCACCTTAAACATCATGAACAAATCATCCTAAACAAACCTAATAAGAAAGATCCCAACAATCAAGGCAATCAACACTCAATTGTAGAAGGAAGTTCGAGAGTTTTGATTGTTCAATTGAACAATGTGATCTTGTGCATTCACCAAATTGACATGGAGCTCATACATCCTTGCTTGATACCAACGATTTGGTAATGCCACATCCACCCATCTAAAATAATTACAATTTCTTGTGGGATCCATGAAATTTGAGCAACCAAGAAATCTTCTTCCCGGGTTGGTTTGTGTCCAAGAGGTACGACATTTTACAATTTCACCACAGCCACAAAGATTGGCCATTGTCAACTTGGAAGAAGATGAAGTTTTGAGGTTTTGGAAAAGTGGGTTTCAAACCCTAATTTTGGTTGGAAGAGGATGAGGAGTGTTGGGGTGAGTTGGGTATAAAAAGGGGATTTTTAGTGGGTATCCTACGTGGACAAGTCTAGGTGGATGAAAGTCTAGGTGGAAGGTCTACATGGCAGAGGGTGGCATACTACAACTGGTTACCCTTCCATGTAGTGACTAGGGTGGCACATATAAAAAGGTTTAGTAACATATGTGAAAAACCCGTGAAGTGTAGTAACCTAAATGACAGAAGATAAACATTAGTGACTTAGGACAATTTTTTTTGAAAGTTTGGTAACTTCTTTGTATATTAACCCTTAGGCTTTTAAGTTAGTAATTAATGTTAGGCTTATGTAGAAAGCCCATGAGCCTAAGCAAAAGCCTATGAGGAAAAGGAAGGGACTAGATGTGTTGCCCTAGCTCCCTTCCCCTTTAAATACATTGTATCCTGTCATTTGAGAGGTTGGTTGGTTCTTTCATAATACACATACACCTTTCATTATTATTGTCGTGTGATAGAATCCTCTCATCTCTTTTTACATCTTGTTTCTATCATCTACATACTTTTGTTCAGATTATGGTAACCTAACAGTGGTATCATACAACATCTAGTTGGGTGAAACATTTGTGTTTGAAGTTTTGGTACCGTACGCGTAATGCTCTCACTATACACTTTTCATTCGCTTAAAACTTTTATTTTTTACACTTGAAAGCTCAAGATTCTTATGGGTTAAGGTTTATATAGTGTTAAGGATTCTAGTTTTTTCAAAAAGTTTCAAGCTTTACGTGTTTTAAGATAGTTTTTACACTCGTTTTTGGTTTGTTGTTCAAGTTTACGCTTAAGCTCAAAACTTATTTTGGTTCATCAAGTTCAAAACTTTCTTGTTTCTTTAGTGTTTTTGAAGCTTTTCATCATTAAAAACGATTTTACAAAACGTTTTAGTGCATAAAAATACGTTTTGGTAAATCTGTTGGTTTTACGCATAACAAAACCCTAATCCTACGCGTAAGATTTACGCATAAGTCAGAAGTTCGCATAAGCAGTTTACACTTAAGAAATTTTCATCACGTTCTTCGAAGCTGTTGGTAACTCAATGTTTTTTCTTGCTTAGATAAGCCTGAAAAACACTTCAACTTGTGGATATCTCTCACACTTGGACAAGTGTGAAGGATTTTGGTTAAAAACCTAACCTTACGCCTAAGCCAAAAGCTTATGAGTAAACCCTTTACGGCTAAGTTAAATCTTACGCCTAAGGTTCCTTACTTCTAAGAGTTTAGTTTACGCCTAAGCCTACGTGTAACCTTAATTTTACGTGTAATAAAGAGTTTACACATAAGCTTCAGTTTACGCTTAAGGGAGTTTTTACGCTTAACTTCAACAGTTTACGCCTAAAGTATTTGTTTACGCCTAAAGTAATTCTTCAACAAACAACAACAAGTTTCATTCGCCTACAAAGATCCATCATCTACACAAGTTTGAAAGATGTCTCAACCACCATACTCAAACTACTTTCCTCATGAATATCCTCAACAACAACAACAACAACAACAACAATATCCTCTACAAAAAATTCAACAACAACCACAACAAGTTGGAGATTACTTTCCTCATCACATTGCACAACCACTCCCACATCAACAATTCCTTCAGCAATACCCACAACAAAATCAGTATGCTAACTACTTTCAATATCAGTTTTCACAAAAGTATGCTATGAATGCTACAAAAGGAACCCACTTGGTGTGCAAAGATGTGTGAAGCTATAAGCAGCCAACAATCCATTCATGAAGCTGGATCCCTTGATAGACCTCCAATGCTCACTCCTGGAAACTATGAACAATGGGTAATACGATTCTTTAGATTCTGTGATCTTAAGAAACCTCATGGTAAGTTCTTGAAGAAGGTCATTCTTGAAGGTCCTTTTCAAATGCCTACTACCACAGTACCCTGAGATCCAAATGCCAATCCACCAAGAGATGACATGACCAACACTACCACTATGGATCAACTCACTGCCGAACAATTAATTCATTTTGAAGGGGATGATATGGCAATGCAATATATCCTTTTGGGCTTAGCCAATCCGATTCTTCGCAGTATTGATGCACAGAAAATTGCTAAAGCAATGTGGGAGCACATTCATCTTCTTATGGAAGGCACATAACTCAATCAGGAAGATATGGAATCAAAACTTTACCTATCCTATGAGAACTACATGATTGAACCAGGGGAATCATTAGAATCTTACTATCATCGGTTTACAGACATCATCAATGACTTGGACAGACACAACATCATCATGCCAAAAATTGCAATCAACACAAAGTTGCTAAGCTGTCTTGGTCCTGATTGGGAAAAGTATGTTACATTCATCCGTCAAGCTAAATATCTTCACAAGGCTAAATACGGATTGTTGTATGACTACTTGAAGCATCATCAAAAAGAAGTGGACAAAGATAGAGCTCTCCGTGGAGTCACTGCACCTTTACCAAATGCTAATGCTCTTGCTTTGTTTACTCAAGCTTGTTATCTACAATTTACATTGCTACCTACTGTCTTTACTGATCCATCACAATCTGCTCAGATTACACCATATGATCCATCACAACAATCACAAGAAACTCAACTGGTTCTTTACAACAACAACACTGATTCAACACTCTACAGTGAGACACCAAATGAGGATGCAGAAGCTTTCGATACGTTGAATCAAGGATTTTCGTTAATTGCTCGAGCCTTCAGGAGATTTGCTAACAAATCCAACAACCGTGTTCGTACTTCATCCAACACAAGGAATCAAGCAGTTGTTAACAATGGAAGAATTGAGGTTCAGAACAAAAACAATGGTCGTCAGGTAGGAAATGGTAATTACATGGGTAGTGGACAAGGCTTTAATGCTTCTGGAAGGAATAACATGGTTGCTCCACAACAAAGGGTTCAGATTGTTGATCAAGGAAATGTTTAGAATAGGAATAATGGTCTTAGATGCTACAACTGCAACGAGAAGGGTAATCTGGCTAATGCTTGTCCAAAACCGAGGACCAGAGGAAGTGCTTATCATAAGGAAGCTTTACTCTTGGCTCTCAAAGAAGAAGCAGGTGGAACACTTACCAACAAGGAACAGAGCTTCATGGCCAATACAGAATCCGATGATGACATGGAAGACTTGCAAGCTAACGCAGCTGTAATGTTGATGGCCAACATGCAAGAACTCCACATGAGTGATACATGCCCAGTATATGACACTGACGGCTTGTCTCAGGTATCGGATCCTACCATATGTCTTGTACATGATCTGATATCTCCGCCTGCATCTGCATCCAAAAAGGGACAAAGTGTTCAACGTGAGCCATCTACATCTCATCCCAAAGATAATCAAATGGATCTTGTAGTTACATTTGACGATCAAGATGACCTTATGGTTACCATTGATAATCAAGTTGACCCTGAGGTTACATTTGAGAATCTAAATGATGAAAATGTGGTGACTCAAGTTGAACAAAATGTACCTTTATCCAATCGAGATCCAGCACTCATGACCTTATTTATGACCACCCAATATCGATTGGAAAAGTGCAATGAGATAAATAAAAATCTTCGTGAAAAAGTGGCGTTATTAAATAAGGATATTGGATGCTATAAGTTACAACTCAATAATTTTGAAACAAAAGAGAAACGTGAACACAGTTTTGAAGTCACTTTCAAAAATTCTTACCAAAAAGAACAATCTTTAGAAAACCAGATACGTGATTTAGTTGTTTCCAAAAATGCTTTGACTTCTCAAATAGAACAAATAAAATTTGAACATAAACAATACATTATCACTCTTACTTCGGAAACTCAAAAAGCCAAGTCCGAGTTTCTTCGTGTCAAAAAGAGTTTTCAGATTTCAAACAAACTTCAAGGAAATGAATAGATCTCTATCTTGATGCAATTGTCGATTTGCAAAACAAACTCAAAGAGTTTCAAAATGTTGTGTATAAACATGGTGAGTCAATCACAACGATACACAAGTTTACACTAAAGCCAAATCCGGAGGATATGGGCCAAATCTTGCTGACAACAAACCACGGTTTTTTCATAGAGCATTCAAAGCAAATCCAAAGTTGTATAGTGTCAAACATATTCTTGATGAATCTGTTGTGCGTGTCGTTGAATATAATCATGAAGAGGAAATGGATGTCGAAGAAGAGAGTCGATTGAAAATGCAAAACGTTGAATATAACAAACCTTTTGATTATTCAAAAAGACCTCTCATAACTTTTGTTAAACAACAGGATAAAACAAACACACCTTGGGTTATCACACCTATTCATGTGTCCTCTTCTAACGTTGGTCCCGTCAAACCAGTTGCACAAATTAATGGTCCTTTACCTTCTTTGAGTGAAATCACACCATTACCCGAAAGATGACAACTGCTTAAATATTTTGATACATTCATGTCTGACATTAAACTTTTGGAACCTGAAATTGAACATCATTCAGGAATAAAAGTTGAAATGTTTCAATCGGCTTATGCCCGAAACCATAGAGATATTTATCAAAAACAACTTTTACCACATGTTCGAAATTTAAGTATGTGTGCAATATATTGGGAACGGGAACTTCATAAAGAAATTGGACAAATGAAAATAATTTTCAATGAAACAGAAGCATGGATTTTGAAAACCAAAAAGAAGAACAAAACTTTTCAAAATCATGTTGATCGACTCTTGAAAGTTGTTATCTGTACTGATACTATCTCAATTGTGTTGTTTCATACTGCTGCATCTGTTTATGATAATATTGTTGTTGATTCTGTTGATTCTGTTAATAATGTTGATAATGTTGATAATGTGTCTCAAATCGATACTTTGAAAGCTGAAAATGAGTGTTTGTTAAAAGAACTTTCGAATGTAAAACGTCGTCTTCAATGGTGTCAAAATGATTGTAATAATCGAGAATTTGCTTTGCAAAAGAAACTTCACTAGTCAATTGCAAAACCTTTTGAACCAAAACTAGAATGACTGGATGATGAGAACGCGTCTTTAAAGTGTCAAATTTTCAAATATAAACAAGAAATTGCAAAATTCAAAAGTGAATATGGTGTCATATTTAATTTGCTAAAAAATACTAGTGCTAAAGCTTCAAAAGATCTTGATGATCATCTTGCTTACACTCGTGAAGTATTAAGTGCTAATGGATATATACGCTCTAAAAATCAAGATTTGTTACACACTATCATAGAGTTGAAAGCTAAGTTGAGGAAATATGAGAATGATAAGTCTAGTAACACTCACTCATTTCTTAAAGACATGGTTCTTTACTTCACCAGGGAGATATTCAAGGATCAGTTTTACCCAATGATCAAGAAGATGGTTCAGCAGATCATTACCACTACACCGGTGGTCATGTAGACAAGACCAGTCAAGCCTCAAGTTGTCACGAAAGAAGATTTGATCTCAGAGTTGGTGCTGAAGATAAATCCTCGAGCTCCTTCTTTCACACCAGATGAAGCTAAGCTATATGAGTTACTTCTAGCACATCAGCTAAAATCATCCTGCAAGGAAGTTGCTGGTCAAGACAAGAGGCCAAGAGATGAAGATGATAAAGATGAGGATCCAAACGCAAAAAGACAGAAGAAGACTGGCGAATCATCATCGTCTATGCCACCACCACCTCCTAGAACCACCACAACACCCCTACAACAAGCTACAAAGCAACAATCATCTGACAAACCTCGGGATGCCGATTCTCCACCACCACAGCAGAAAACCGGTGATCACTTCACGCATACCGGTGGTGAGAGTCATGACATTCCCGAGCCCCAGCAACAACCATCACCCCGACCATCATCTCGACCAGAATCATCCTCTCGTACAAAGAAGAGAAAAGCCGTCAGTCGTCTCCTGGCTAGATGTCGACAACACTGAGGAGTATGACTGGTTCAGTAATATGGTTGAGGCAACACCTAGACTGCCTGAAGGCCAAGAACCGGTAGATGGTCGAACCATGGAGCATGTCAAGATTATCCAAGACGAGTTTAGAATTAAGAAGATAACGAAACGGGAGTTGCGAAAAATCAAGCATGATGCATTCAACTTGCTAAAAGATAGAGTCTACAATGCAGTCGAGCTCGAATATCACTTGGACAACATTGCCCGTGCAATGTCCAACAACATCGATTGGCTCAATCCCGAATCAAACATCGACATAACAAGAAAGGAAAATGAACCGTACTACACGGATTGGACCAAGCCTCTACCTACAATTGGCAAACCCGAACAACCTAGGATCCCCTTCCATTTCTTCTTCAACAACGATATCGAGTTCCTTCAACATGGTAGCAGTGTAAGCAAGAAGTATGCTACATCGTTTACATTCAACATCCCTGCTACAGTATTCTCATCCAACATTTCCATTGAAGAAGACGCCACAAACTTTTTTGTCGACAAGTTGGTAGAGTATGACATTGATGCCAAATATGGTATTCATCATTGGCTAGAGAGGAGGAGACTATACTACAGGAGCTGTCAAGTAAGAAAGTCAAACAAAGGGGTGAAGAATGATAAGAGAATAGTTGCTGTGATGGGGTAACACTGGAAACAAAGTGGGGCTACTCATTCTTGTTCAAGATCAAGGTCAAAAGACAAGATGAACAAGAATATGATTTCACTGAAGCTGATTTCTCAGAATTGTCACTCAACGAAATCGAAGACATGTATCTCACAAAGTTACAAGGAAGGATGCGACAGTTCTCAATGGAAATTCAACTCCATTTCATCACTGCCCTGCTAGTCTTCATCCGCAACAAAGTTATTCGGGAACGTGTTGAAGACTTGCAGCTCGGGGTTGAATCATACTAGTACACCATTCTACATAAACCGAAGTTTGGAATCGTCTACCGCAGTGAGCATCATCACACATGCTTCATGGCGTTTGACGAGATTCCTAAGTTCTGTGATGCAACGTTGAAGATGGTTCGCGATGGATGTCACAAGATGACACCGGGTTCAATTCATATGCTACTGGATGTCACAAGATGACACCGGTATTGAAGACAAAGTCGTCATGGACTCAGTGACGCAACGCACTAAACCTTCTTAACCACTCAAGTTCTCTCAAAAGAGCTTGTTTCACTCTCACAGGGAACCTTACGTAATCTATCGACTTTCTCTTAGAGATTGTTGGTATTGAAGAAGGAGACCCTCTCCCTAGTCTCCGCCTAGGAAAACCAAAGCACACTATTGAGTCTAGAGCCACGAGATTCATCAAAAGATCTCTTAGAAACACTTGATTTTTCATCACTTGTTTTCCAACAATAAGGGCACAAGTGACACATTCTAGAGTCCTTCACAGATCTTAGCAATCTGCCGAGAACATTTATGAGGGGTTCACATCCGTGATCCTCAATGATTGAATGGAAACTTCTGCCAGGGTCAACATTAAACAACCCTGACAGCAGGTCAGTTCGGTAATCCCTTGTGGGTTACGCTTAGTGTTCACGGTGGTTTCAAACGGTCTACAGTCGTGGAATGATACCTCGGTATACTTCAGCGACTCATAACGGCAGAGTATCTATATTGAGTACGGGGATATGCCAATGACCATCCGGTTTGAGATTCGTCAAAGACCGCGCCAGCGAATTGGGATATGCCTGTACAAAATATCCGAACTCCTACGTCAGGAACTTTATTGCTAACTGTCTACATGCAGGATTGGAGATCCGAAGCTCCAGAAGAGATCGTACCATTCTCCACATGCTCATACCAACGACATCACACATGAAGTTCTGATTCGCTCCTGAACAGTCAAGTTTTCTCACACAAATCGGCCACTTGTAAATGGCCGACCGTAAGAAACTTAAAACGGTTCAGAAACGAATGCAATGAAGATCTGGAGAGTATAGTGTTTCCCCGGGTCGTTATGTCCCAACGAGCTGTGCAAGAATAATCAAACGTATAGTGATCGAGAGATTTGAACGGAAAAGAGGATTGATTGGTTATACCTAAAGAGAAAGTATATAAACTACAAGGGCTTAAATGCAAATTAAAGGAAATTAAAAAGATAAAAAAATATTAAATAAACGCTATCACTATTTGCAAAATGATGATTTTGATTTTATGTTTTTATAAAACTAGAATTTAAAACTACGTGACGTACAAATGAAAATATGAAACTGAAGCAGTATAAATCCTAAAAATATGAAAATGATATTTTTACAAACCTAATAATATGAGAAAAATTATAGAAAAATAAAATTATTTTTATAACTATTTAATTAATTATTAATAATTAAAAACTATTTTTACTTATTAATTAATAGCCTAAAATACAAGAAAATATGAAACAAATCTAGAAAAATAAAATTATGACTTAGAAAAATCTAAAATATCAAAATAGAATTTTCAAAACTATTTTTGTATTTTTCTGAATATTTTTGTATTTTTTATGAATTAAAAACTATTAAAAACTACTTAAATTGCTTAAAAATACGAATTTAACTAAGAAAAATCTAGAAAAATATTTTTTTGACTTTTTATATTTATCTTAACTTAAGAAAAATGAAAAATTATTTTTTTGAACTTTTTCTGAATTAATTGCAATAAAAGCTAATTAAAATGACTTAAAAACTGTTTTAATTAAGGAAAAATAGTAAACTGGCCTAGAAAAATGTGAAAAATTCAGGAAAAGTCTAATTTAATATTCTGAATCTAGGAGAAATAGAAAAACAGTGGGTTATGTGTGGGAATATGAAACTGATGTGGAAACTGCTTATAAATAAGCACTTGAGAAAAGCCAAAAGTCACAAATAAGCACCAAACTTTCACAGAAGCTATAAAGTGCTAAAAGAACTCAAAAGCAACTTATAACAACTACTCTAAACCAATGAATTGCAAATTACAAAGATTAAGATGATTTGGCTTAAGTGCTAAAAATCAGACTTGGGGGCCACTTTTAAGCTAAAGAATAAGCACTTAAGTAAGCTGGAAACTAGAAAACAGAAGTGGGAACCTCAACTAGACCTGGGTGACTACTTCCAAACCAAAGAACAGACCTTGATGAGCTCTATTGAGCTTTTGACAAGCCTTGCAAGACCCTGTGCAGACTCAGTGTTAACTGAGTCAGTTGCACAGGGCAAATAAGCCCCAATTGACAAGCTCATTTAGAGCTTATAAAAAATTGACAAAAATCTACAAAATTGATAATAAGAAAATAGACCAGCTAAAGTTTTTAAAATCCCAAGTTTCATTTGATTTGGCCCAGAACTGAGCTCATGAAAATTCACCTCAGTTGGGCTCAAAATGGATTTTTCAAGTTTTTAACTTTTTAAACAGAATTGATACTTTGACTAATTTGAGATTTGAGACCAATTTGCTTGCTTATAATTAATGTATTAAGATGAAATAAGGTTGTAAAAAGCTAGGTTAACTAAATCTACACCTAAATGCTTAATATGCTAAACTGATTTCAACAGTAATGATCCTAAGATTGAGCCAAAGGTGATTTTGACTTTTTAAAGAATAGGCTATTGAAATTATGCTTAAACTGCTTATCCTACCCTAAAAGTAAACTAACTGAGCACATGTTATCTCCTGAAACCAACTCAAAGACAGCAAAACACCTTGAACCAAACACTCTTTATATCACTGAATTGAACTTAAATCTACACTAACTACTGAACTAGCATGTTCTATCACTTCTGCCAAGTCTAGTTACCCTAATTAGAACTAAATAAACAGATTTGAACTACTAATGATCACAGATTCAAATATAAGCACAAAATGCAATACTGAATTAAAAATGGAGATGAGAATAATACTCACAAGGACCCAGCTGATTAACCACTCATACCAGAACCATAACTAAACTACTTGAAGCTATTCCAACCCAAATCAAGGCTCTGCAACACCCCAAACCATTTCCAATTCCATTTGAGCTCACAGTTGACTTTTGTTGACCATATGACAAATTTGTTTGAAAATGATTTATAAGCTTGCTCAAAGCCATAAACAACTTTAAATAAACTCAACTGAGTTATAAAGAGGCTGATAGAAGCCTGGCACTTAACACATTTGAAGTTGCATAAATGAATGAAAACTCAAAAACAAGAAACTTAACCGAATTGTGAATTACTACTCAAAATTGATTGAAACTGATACAAATGCTAGAGTTTAATACAAGGAAGCTTGAAAAATACAATTTAAAACTTACTTAAGACTAAATTAATAAAAACGACATACAATGAAACTAAAAACTAACTACTCTCTTTTCCTTCTCTCTTCCTTCCTTTTTATACACCAACACATCTTCTCTCTCCTATCTGAGCATTTCCCACCTTTGTTTGAGGCCATTGGATTACTTGGAACACTCTTGGCCGTTTGATTGGTTTTGGCGGGAAAGATGGTTTTGACCTGTTGGGGGTTGAGTGAGGGGGAGAGGGATGCATTTAATGTGTTTTGGAGTATGGTGGAGGAGGGGGAACAAGGTGAGCTGGGGGGATGGATGTCTGGGTTTTGCAGGCTAGTTGTTGGGGAAGAAGAAAAAGGCGCGTAGGGGTTTGTTTGACTTATGTGTTGACAGGGGGTATTAATAAGCAGGGGGTCCAAAAAGGTTATTGGCTGGGGTTCAAAAAGGATATGGCAGGGGTCCAATGGGTTCAAGGTCCAAAAAGGCTTGTATTAATAATCATAGGGACCATTTGTATAAATTCTGAAAAATAAGGGACCAAGGCTGCCATTTTATCAAAGTTGCTCCAAGGGACTAAAAGTGACAAGCTCCAATAGCACAAGGACCAAACTTGACATTTTCAAATTTCCAAGGACCATTTTTGCCAATTTTTAAACTTGAAGGACCAAATTTGTAATTTCTCAAAACTTTTGACATTTTTCACCAAAGGACTAATTTTTGACAACTTATGATTTTAAAAGGACCTTTGGTGATTTTTCTTTTGAAATTAAGGGCTCAGGGACTATTTCTGACAACTTTTGAAACTTGGGGACTGAAACGCCAATTATGCAAACTTAGCTCATTTTTCATCTGATTTTAAACATTTTGCATCTGAAACATATAAAATTCAATTTTGGAATATTTTCAGTATTTTGATGCATTTCTGAGCATTTTTAAACGTTTTGCAGTTCAGATTTGACCAAAAATGATGAGTATTTACACACTCATCAATCCCCCACACTAAACTATTGCTAGTCCCTAGCAATCTTTTGAGAAAAACTTAATGGATTTGAATCTCTTTACCAAAAGCCATTACTTCTGGAGTAGCCAAATGTTTTAGTTCAAGTAAGAACCATGGTACACTGATAACCATGTGATTTTGAGCAAACCACCAGCTTCCAACGGATTTGATTTGTCTTTACCAGAAGCCGTTTGCTCTGGACTAGCCAACTCTTAGATAAATTATCAATATTATCTTTGGTGAGCTGATTACCAATTATGGTTTTTCCACTGCCTTTACCACAAGCCATAAACTTGCGGGCTAGCCAACTCTTCACTAATTAAAGATATGGTGAGCTGAACACCATACAATTTTTGGCAAATTGCAAGCCGTCAACGGATTTGAGATATCTTTACCAAGAGCCGTTTGCTCCTGGATTAGCCAATCCTTTTGTTTATTAGACATGGCGGACTGATAACCAATTGAGTAAGTGCAAAACACTTACTCCAAAAAAAAAATTTTGGCCAAAAATGGGGGAATTGGGCGGTATAATTACATGATAAAATTCGTGAGAATTCCCCCCCACACTAGAAATGAATATTGCCCTCAATATTCAAAGTACCGGCGGTTATGCCGAACTGAGAACGTAAAAGGGAAATACTACGGCCATTATTTAGCAAGATTTTTTTTTTTTTTTTTTATACTTATATATATACACAACATGTGGGGCAACTCCCCCACACTAGGGTGGTAGAAAATAGAAAGAAGTCAGAAATATGGGTGAAAACCCATATGGCATGCTACTGTTTTTGATTCCCTAGTCGCTAGCTTGACTCGATCCCCGTATTCATTGGTTCATGGGGAAGTAAGTGGAAGAGACAATCTCCATCGGACTTTCATTCAAGATGTTTGGACAAACATTTGAAGCGCGTGAAAGTTCCACACCGATGAGATATACATAGAACCGGCTCAAAAATGATAAATGAAAATGCCGGGGTCAAAGATAGTGTCTTCATTCCCGAAGGAGTGAAGATGAAGAGAAATCACAAGATATTTGAGGAAAGGAAGAAAGATTTTGATAACAATCAAGATCCATTCTTCATCCTCAAATGTAGACATATCGGGAGGAAGGGTGAGGGTAGTATCATTAATAAGCAAACTCGTATGATAGAGTACACCTTCCTCCGAGCCAATATCATCCTCAAGATCAAAATAGAAATGATCATGTTCCGGAGGAGATATGTCATGAGAGAGTTTACCGGAGAACTCTTCATGAAGAGAATCATTCACATGAAGTGAAATTATGAACTCTTGTTCCATTGTGGGCTCATCACTATCCTCGGTCTGAGTATCAAAGAGTGGATTCTCAGAAATTAAAGTGAATTCAGAGTCGAATTCAAATAGAGGATTGGTGAAAGTAGCTTTGAATGTTTCTGGAACAAAGTGATCAACATTCTCTATTGGACTGTTGGGATAAGAAGTGAGTGAACGATCATTATCAAGGAGACTTTCAGTCTCTCCCAGATCGGCTTCGAAATCAAATAGAACATTGTTACTTTCTGATGAAAGTGGATTGATGTGAGTTCATCGGTGAACTCCTCAAGAAGATGATCAGCATCAGACTGTGGGAGTGATGCCTCAACATACTCGATGTTTCCATAGGAAGCACAATCGTCGCTAAAATCGGAGAAAGTTTCAAAATGATCTTTTGAACACTCAAGAGGGGAAAGAGAATCACACATATGATCAGAAGTTCCCTGTGACTCTCTCGGGATTGGGACAAGGTTCTCAACACTAGACTTTATGAATTCGTCCGATTCCTTTTCAGGAACAGTGTCAAGATGCTCGTCCCCCATGTTCAGAGAGTGAGTGGGAGCTTCGGGTGTGATAGCAGTTGTTTGAGATGGAATCTCAACTGCTGGGATATCAACTGACTGAGGGAGTTGAGAAATATTATCTTTAAAAGGATAAAAACTCTCCTCGTCATCATCATATAGAGCTGCCTTAAGAAATTGGGAACGCCTAAGAGCTGCATGCTCTAGGACTAATAATTCTTCCCTAGATTTACGGGCCTCTCGTTCTTCGGCTAGCAATTCTCCCATGGTTTTTTCACTACTCACTTGATTCTTAAAGTTACTAATCATATCATCAAGTGTTTTCATTGCGGTTTCAAAATTTTGGGAGATTTCTTGAGACAACGGCTCAGGTGGAGTTTGAACCGTATGGTGCTGTGGAGGTTGGAAATTGTCAAACATGTGAGAGTCATGATTGTTACAAGGAACTGGGTTCCCTATTAGACAATCAGAGCTGAAATGGGGACCTCCACAGTTCTCACAACAGTAAAACTGTTGAGTCTGGACTGGTGAATTATATGGATATTGGTCATAACCAAAGTTCTGAGCATCACTGGAAAACTGTTCATAGACAAACGTGTTCCCGGATTGACACTCAAATCCTAGGTGAGGACCTCCACAAAATTCACAGCAGTAATGTTGATTATATGAAGATAAGTCGGGCTGTGGTGGGTAATTGGAAAAGTTTGAGGGGTCGTTAAATGAGTTCTGATTAGGATCATAATCAAATGAATTCCTCGAACCACAAAACAAACAACTCCCGTTATGAATATCATTACCACATTGTACACACGTACACCAACGACAGGGTGAACCAAAAAGAGGCTCACCACAACCGACACAAGGAATAAACGATTTCATTTGAGAGTTATGAGAAGGAATCGGTTTATTCAAAGAATCAACAAAACCAACATGGTGATCCGAATGACTATCAAGTCTCGAAGAACATTTTGAAAAATCCGGAGGTGGGACAAGTGGTGTGCTCTGAGAGCTAGCAATTTCCACCACTTCCGTTTTGGTCTCCGGTTCTGGTTCTTGAGAAACGTGAAGATTAGGCAAGTCATTCTTGCTAGTCACCGGTCTAAATTCTGCATGTTTGCTTTTAACCGTAAATCGTGAAAGTTTAGGATCAATTTTAGACGGCTTAGGAGCAATTGAGGGGTTAGATCTTTGGATAACCGTAGGTTGGACGTATTTAGCACTTCCATTATTAGAGGGAAGTACCTGGTCCTTTGTCACCCCGGTTTCTCGTTCCATTTCCCTACGCAGAATTAATGGATCATCACGAACAACACGAATTCTTGACATTTGTGATAAAGTCTGAAGTTTTTCAACTTCGTCCCAGAATTCGTCGTAGTCGAGAGATTCCATGAGAAGAAGAAGTTAGAATCAAATGGATAGAGGGTAAAGGGATAAAGAATCAAAAAGGGTAAGAGGGTAAAGATGAATGTTTTTGGGTTTTTGGATAAACATTTTGCAAAAACAAAGAATGAAAATCTTTTTGGGTTTTTGATTTTTATAAGAAAATATAAATACATAGATGGTATAAACAATGAGTGAATATCCAAATCACTAATCTGCTAAACGGAAGATAATCAGCACAGCTCCCCGGCAGCGGCGCCAAAATTTGATTCGCTCCTGAACAGTCAAGTTTTCTCACACAAATCGGCCACTTGTGAATGGCCGACCGTAAGAAACTTAAAACGGTTCAGAAACGAATGAAATGAAGATCTGGAGAGTATAGTGTTTCCCCGGGTCGTTATGTCCCAACGAGCTGTGCAAGAATAATCAAACGTATAGTGATCGAGAGATTTGAACGGAAAAGAGGATTGATTGGTTATACCTAAAGAGAAAGTATATAAACTACAAGGGCTTAAATGCAAATTAAAGGAAATTAAAAGGATAAAAAAATATTAAATAAACGCTATCACTATTTGCAAAATGATGTTTTTGATTTTATGTTTTTATAAAACTAGAATTTAAAACTACGTGACGTACAAATGAAAATATGAAACTGAAGCAGTATAAATCCTAAAAATATGAAAATGATATTTTTACAAACCTAATAATATGAGAAAAATTATAGAAAAATAAAATTATTTTTATAACTATTTAATTAATTATTAATAATTAAAAACTATTTTTACTTATTAATTAATAGCCTAAAATACAAGAAAATATGAAACAAATCTAGAAAAATAAAATTATGACTTAGAAAAATCTAAAATATCAAAAGAGAATTTTCAAAACTATTTTTGTATTTTTCTGAATATTTTTGGATTTTTTATGAATTAAAAACTATTAAAAACTACTTAAATTGCTTAAAAATACAAATTTAACTAAGAAAAATCTAGAAAAATATTTTTTTGACTTTTTATATTTATCTTAACTTAAGAAAAATGAAAAATTATTTTTTTGAACTTTTTCTGAATTAATTGCAATAAAAGCTAATTAAAATGACTTAAAAACTGTTTTAATTAAGGAAAAATAGTAAACTGGCCTAGAAAAATGTGAAAAATTCAGGAAAAGTCTAATTTAATATTCTGAATCTAGGAGAAATAGAAAAACAGTGGGTTATGTGTGGGAATATGAAACTGATGTGGAAACTGCTTATAAATAAGCACTTGAGAAAAGCCAAAAGTCACAAATAAGCACCAAACTTGCACAGAAGCTATAAAGTGCTAAAAGAACTCAAAAGAAACTTATAACAACTACTCTAAACCAATGAATTGCAAATTACAAAGATTAAGATGATTTGGCTTAAGTGCTAAAAATCAGACTTGGGGGCCACTTTTAAGCTAAAGAATAAGCACTTAAGTAAGCTGGAAACTAGAAAACAGAAGTGGGAACCTCAACTAGACCTGGGTGACTACTTCCAAACCAAAGAACAGACCTTGATGAGCTCTATTGAGCTTTTGACAAGCCTTGCAAGACCCTGTGCAGACTCAGTGTTAACTGAGTCAGTTGCACAGGGCAAATAAGCCCCAATTGACAAGCTCATTTAGAGCTTATAAAAAATTGACAAAAATCTACAAAATTGATAATAAGAAAATAGACCAGCTAAAGTTTTTAAAATCCCAAGTTTCATTTGATTTGGCCCAGAACTGAGCTCATGAAAATTCACCTCAGTTGGGCTCAAAATGGATTTTTCAAGTTTTTAACTTTTTAAACAGAATTGATACTTTGACTAATTTGAGATTTGAGACCAATTTGCTTGCTTATAATTAATGTATTAAGATGAAATAAGGTTGTAAAAATCTAGGTTAACTAAATCTACACCTAAATGCTTAATATGCTAAACTGATTTCAACAGTAATGATCCTAAGATTGAGCCAAAGGTGATTTTGACTTTTTAAAGAATAGGCTATTGAAATTATGCTTAAACTGCTTATCCTACCCTAAAAGTAAACTAACTGAGTACATGTTATCTCCTGAAACCAACTCAAAGACAACAAAACACCTTGAACCAAACACTCTTTATATCACTGAATTGAACTTAAATCTACACTAACTACTGAACTAGCATGTTCTATCATACTTAAGTCTAGTTACCCTAATTAGAACTAAATAAGCAGATTTGAACTACTAATGATCACAGATTCAAATATAAGCACAAAATGCAATACTGAATTAAAAATGGAGATGAGAATAATACTCACAAGGACCCAGCTGATTAACCACTTATACCAGAACCATAACTAAACTACTTGAAGCTATTCCAACCCAAATCAAGGCTCTGCAACACCCCAAACCATTTCCAATTCCATTTGAGCTCACAGTTGACTTTTGTTGACCATATGACAAATTTGTTTGAAAATGATTTATAAGCTTGCTCAAAGCCATAAACAACTTTAAATAAACTCAACTGAGTTATAAAGAGGCTGATAGAAGCCTGGCACTTAACACATTTGAAGTTGCATAAATGAATGAAAACTCAAAAAGAAGAAACTTAACCGAATTGTGAATTACTACTCAAAATTGATTGAAACTGATACAAATGCTAGAGTTTAATACAAGGAAGCTTGAAAAATACAATTTAAAACTTACTTAAGACTAAATTAATAAAAACGAAATACAATGAAACTAAAAACTAACTACTCTCTTTTCCTTCTCTCTTCCTTCCTTTTTATACACCAACACATCTTCTCTCTCCTATCTGAGCATTTCCCACCTTTGTTTGAGGCCATTGGATTACTTGGAACACTCTTGGCCGTTTGATTGGTTTTGGCGGGAAAGATGGTTTTGACCTGTTGGGGGTTGAGTGAGGGGAGAGGATGCATTAATGTGTTTTGGAGTATGGTGGAGGAGGGGAACAAGGTGGCTGGGGGGATGGATGTCTGGGTTTTGCAGGCTAGTTGTTGGGGAAGAAGAAAAAGGCGCGTAGGGGTTTGTTTGACTTATGTGTTGACAGGGGGTATTAATAAGCAGGGGGTCCAAAAAGGTTATTGGCTGGGGTTCAAAAAGGATATGGCAGGGGTCCAATGGGATCAAGGTCCAAAAAGGCTTGTATTAATAATCATAGGGACCATTTGAATAAATTCTGAAAAATAAGGGACCAAGGCTGCCATTTTATCAAAGTTGCTCCAAGGGACTAAAAGTGACAAGCTCCAATAGCACAAGGACCAAACTTGACATTTTCAAATTTCCAAGGACCATTTTTGCCAATTTTTAAACTTGAAGGACCAAATTTGTAATTTCTCAAAACTTTTGACATTTTTCACCAAAGGACTAATTTTTGACAACTTATGATTTTAAAAGGACCTTTGGTGATTTTTCTTTTGAAATTAAGGGCTCAGGGACTATTTCTGACAATTTTTGAAACTTGGGGGACTGAAACTGCCAATTATGCAAACTTAGCTCATTTTTCATCTGATTTTAAACATTTTGCATCTGAAACATATAAAATTCAATTTTGGAATATTTTCAGTATTTTGATGCATTTCTGAGCATTTTTAAACGTTTTGCAGTTCAGATTTGACCAAAAATGATGAGTATTTACACACTCATCAATCCCCCACACTAAACTATTGCTAGTCCCTAGCAATCTTTTGAGAAAAACTTAATGGATTTGAATCTCTTTACCAAAAGCCATTACTTCTGGAGTAGCCAAATGTTTTAGTTCAAGTAAGAACCATGGTACACTGATAACCATGTGGTTTTGAGCAAACCACCGCTTCAACGGATTTGATTTGTCTTTACCCGAAGCCGTTTGCTCTGGACTAGCCAACTCTTAGATAAATTATCAATATTATCTTTGGTGAGCTGATTACCAATTATGGATTTTCCACTTGCCTTTACCACAAGCCATAAACTTGCGGGCTAGCCAACTCTTCACTAATTAAAGATATGGTGAGCTGAACACCATACAATTTTGGGCAAATTGCAAGCCGTCAACGGATTTGAGATATCTTTACCAAGAGCCGTTTGCTCCTGGATTAGCCAATCCTTTTGTTTATTAGACATGGCGGACTGATAACCAATTGAGTAAGTGCAAAACACTTACTCCAAAAAAAAATTGGCCAAAAATGGGGGAATTGGGCGGTATAATTACATGATAAAATTCGTGAGAATTCCCCCCCACACTAGAAATGAATATTGCCCTCAATATTCAAAGTACCGGCGGTTATGCCGAACTGAGAACGTAAAAGGGAAATACTACGGCCATTATTTAGCAAGATTTTTTTTTTTTTTTGAAACTTATATATATACACAACATGTGGGGCAACCCTCCCACACTAGGGTGGTAGAAAATAGAAAGAAGTCAGAAATATGGGTGAAAACCCATATGGCATGCTATTGTTTTTGATTCCCGAGTCGCTAGCTTGACTCGACCCCGAATTCATTTGTTCATGGGGAAGTAAGTGGAAGAGACAATCTCCATCGGACTTTCATTCAAGATGTTTGGACAAACATTTGAAGCACGTGAAAGTTCCACACCGATGAGATATACATAGAACCGGCTCAAAAATGATAAATGAAAATGCCGGGGTCAAAGATAGTGTCTTCATTCCCGAAGGAGTGAAGATGAAGAGAAATCACAAGATATTTGAGGAAAGGAAGAAAGATTTTGATAACAATCAAGATCCATTCTTCATCCTCAAATGTAGACATATCGGGAGGAAGGGTGAAGGTAGTATCATTAATAAGCAAACTCGTATGATAGAGTACACCTTCCTCCGAGCCAATATCATCCTCAAGATCAAAATAGAAATGATCATGTTCCGGAGGAGATATGTCATGAGAGAGTTTACCGGAGAACTCTTCATGAAGAGAATCATTCACATGAAGTGAAATTATGAACTCTTGTTCCATTGTGGGCTCATCACTATCCTCGGTCTGAGTATCAAAGAGTGGATTCTCAGAAATTAAAGTGAATTCAGAGTCGAATTCAAATAGAGGATTGGTGAAAGTAGCTTTGAATGTTTCCGGAACAAAGTGATCAACATTCTCTATTGGACTGTTGGGATAAGAAGTGAGTGAACGGTCATTATCAAGGAGACTTTCAGTCTCTCCCAGATCGGCTTCGAAATCAAAGAGAACATTGTTACTTTCGATGAAAGTGGATTGATGTGAGTGAGTTCATCGGTGAACTCCTCAAGAAGATGATCAGCATCGGACTGTGGGAGTGATGCCTCAACATACTCGATGTTTCCATAGGAAGCACAATCGTCGCTAAAATCGGAGAAAGTTTCAAAATGATCTATTGAACACTCAAGAGGGGAAAGAGAATCACACATATGATCAGAAGTTCCCTGTGACTCTCTCGGGATTGGGATAAGGTTCTCAACACTAGACTTTATGAATTCGTCCGATTCCTTTTCAGGAACAGTGTCAAGATGCTCGTCCCCATGTTCAGAGAGTGAGTGGGAGCTTCTGGTGTGATAGCAGTTGTTTGAGATGGAATCTCAACTGCTGGGATATCAACCGACGAGGGAGTTGAGAAATATTATCTTTAAAAGGATAAAAACTATCCTCGTCATCATCATATAGAGCTGCCTTAAGAAATTGGGAACGCCTAAGAGCTGCATGCTCTAGGACTAATAATTCTTCCCTAGATTTACGGGCCTCTCGTTCTTCGGCTAGCAATTCTCCCATGGTTTTTTCACTACTCACTTGATTCTTAAAGTTACTAATCATATCATCAAGTGTTTTCATTGCGGTTTCAAAATTTTGGGAGATTTCTTGAGACAACGGCTCAGGTGGAGTTTGAACCGTATGGTGCTGTGGAGGTTGGAAATTGTCAAACATGTGAGAGTCATGATTGTTACAAGGAACTGGGTTCCCTATTAGACAATCAGAGCTGAAATGGGGACCTCCACAGTTCTCACAACAGTAAAACTGTTGAGTCTGGACTGGTGAATTATATGGATATTGGTCATAACCAAAGTTCTGAGCATCACTGGAAAACTGTTCATAGACAAACGTGTTTCCGGATTGACACTCAAATCCTAGGTGAGGACCTCCACAAAATTCACAGCAGTAATGTTGATTATATGAAGATAAGTCGGGCTGTGGTGGGTAATTGGAAAAGTTTGAGGGGTCGTTAAATGAGTTCTGATTAGGATCATAATCAAATGAATTCCTCGAACCACAAAACAAACAACTTCCGTTATGAATATCATTACCACATTGTACACACGTACACCAACGACAGGGTGAACCAAAAAGAGGCTCACCACAACCGACACAAGGAATAAACGATTTCATTTGAGAGTTATGAGAAGGAATCGGTTTATTCAAAGAATCAACAAAACCAACATGGTGATCCGAATGACTATCAAGTCTCGAAGAACGTTTTGAAAAATCCGGAGGTGGGACAAGTGGTGTGCTCTGAGAGCTAGCAATTTCCACCACTTCCGTTTTGGTCTCCGGTTCTGGTTCTTGAGAAACGTGAAGATTAGGCAAGTCATTCTTGCTAGTCACCGGTCTAAATTCTGCATGTTTGCTTTTAACCGTAAATCGTGAAAGTTTAGGATCAATTTTAGACGGCTTAGGAGCAATTGAGGGTTAGATCTTTGGATAACCGTAGGTTGGACGTATTTAGCACTTCCATTATTAGAGGGAAGGACCTGGTCCTTTGTCACCCGGTTTCTCGTTCCATTTCCCTACGCAATTAATGGATCATCACGAACAACACGAATTCTTGACATTTGTGATAAAGTCTGAATTTTTTCAACTTCGTCCCGAATTCGTAGTCGAGAGATTCCATGAGAAGAAGAAGTTAGAATCAAATGGATAGAGGGTAAAGGGATAAAGAATCAAAAAGGGTAAGAGGGTAAAGATGAATGTTTTTGGGTTTTTCGATAAACATTTTGCAAAAACAAAGAATGAAAATCTTTTTGGGTTTTTGATTTTTATAAGAAAATATAAATACATAGATGGTATAAACAATGAGTGAATATCCAAATCACTAATCTGCTAAACGGAAGATAATCAGCACTGACTCCGGGCGCCAAAATTTGATTCGCTCCTGAACAGTCAAGTTTTCTCACACAAATCGGCCACTTGTGAATGGCCGACCGTAAGAAACTTAAAACGGTTCAGAAACGAATGAAATGAAGATCTGGAGAGTATAGTGTTTCCCCGGGTCGTTATGTCCCAACGAGCTGTGCAAGAATAATCAAACGTATAGTGATCGAGAAATTTGAACAAAAAAAAGGATTGTGATTATACCTAAAGAGAAAGTATATAAACTACAAGGGCTTAAATGCAAATTAAAGGAAATTAAAAAGATAAAAAATATTAAATAAACGCTATCACTATTTGCAAAATGATGTTTTTGATTTTATGTTTTTATAAAACTTGAATTTAAAACTACGTGACGTACAAATGAAAATATGAAACTGAAGCAGTATAAATCCTAAAAATATGAAAATGATATTTTTACAAACCTAATAATATGAGAAAAATTATAGAAAAAGAAAATTATTTTTATAACTATTTAATTAATTATTAATAATTAAAAACTATTTTTACTTATTAATTAATAGCCTAAAATACAAGAAAATATGAAACAAATCTAGAAAAATAAAATTATGACTTAGAAAAATCTAAAATATCAAAAGAGAATTTTCAAAACTATTTTTGTATTTTTCTGATTATTTTTCTATTTTATATGAATTAAAAACTATTAAATACTACTTAAATTGCTTAAAAATACGAATTTAACTAAGAAAAATCTAGAAAAATATTTTTTTGACTTTTTATATTTATCTTAACTTAAGAAAAATGAAAAATTATTTTTTTGAACTTTTTCTGAATTAATTGCAATAAAAGCTAATTAAAATGACTTAAAAACTGTTTTAATTAAGGAAAAATAGTAAACTGGCCTAGAAAAATGTGAAAAATTCAAGAAAAGTCTAATTTAATATTCTGAATCTAGGAGAAATAGAAAAACAGTGGGTTATGTGTGGGAATATGAAACTGATGTGGAAACTGCTTATAAATAAGCACTTGAGAAAAGCCAAAAGTCACAAATAAGCACCAAACTTGTACAGAAGCTATAAAGTGCTAAAAGAACTCAAAAGCAACTTATAACAACTACTCTAAACCAATGAATTGCAAATTACAAAGATTAAGATGATTTGGCTTAAGTGCTAAAAATCAGACTTGGGGGCCACTTTTAAGCTAAAGAATAAGCACTTAAGTAAGCTGGAAACTAGAAAAAAGAAGTGGGAACCTCAACTAGACCTGGGTGACTACTTCCAAACCAAAGAACAGACCTTGATGAGCTCTATTGAGCTTTGACAAGCTTGCAAGACCCTCTGCAGACTTCAGTGTTAAGCTGAGTCAGTTACAGGGCAAATAAGCCCCAATTGACAAGCTCATTTAGAGCTTATAAAAAATTGACAAAAATATACAAAATTGATAATAAGAAAATAGACCAGCTAAGGTTTTTAAAATCCCAAGTTTCATTTGATTTGGCCCAGAACTGAGCTCATGAAAATTCACCTCAGTTGGGCTCAAAATGGATTTTTCAAGTTTTTAACTTTTTAAACAGAATTGATACTTTGACTAATTTGAGATTTGAGACCAATTTTCTTGCTTATAATTAATGTATTAAGATGAAATAAGGTTGTAAAAAGCTAGGTTAACTAAATCTACACCTAAATGCTTAATATGCTAAACTGATTTCAACAGTAATGATCCTAAGATTGAGCCAAAGGTGATTTTGACTTTTTAAAGAATAGGCTATTGAAATTATGCTTAAACTGCTTATCCTACCCTAAAAGTAAACTAACTGAGTACATGTTATCTCCTGAAACCAACTCAAAGACAACAAAACACCTTGAACCAAACACTCTTTATATCACTGAATTGAACTTAAATCTACACTAACTACTGAACTAGCATGTTCTATCACTTCTGCCAAGTCTAGTTACCCTAATTAGAACTAAATAAACAGATTTGAACTACTAATGATCACAGATTCAAATATAAGCACAAAATGCAATCTTGAATTAAAAATGGAGATGAGAATAATACTCACAAGGACCCAGTTGATTAACCACTCATACCAGAACCATAACTAAACTACTTGAAGCTATTCCAACCCAAATCAAGGCTCTGCAACACCCCAAACCATTTCCAATTCCATTTGAGCTCACAGTTGACTTTTGTTGACCATATGACAAATTTGTTTGAAAATGATTTATAAGCTTGCTCAAAGCCATAAACAACTTTAAATAAACTCAACTGAGTTATAAAGAGGCTGATAGAAGCCTGGCACTTAACACATTTGAAGTTGCATAAATGAATGAAAACTCAAAAACAAGAAACTTAACCGAATTGTGAATTACTACTCAAAATTGATTGAAACTGATACAAATGCTAAAGTTTAATACAAGGAAGCTTGAAAAATACAATTTAAAACTTACTTAAGACTAAATTAATAAAAACGACATACAATGAAACTAAAAACTAACTACTCTCTTTTCCTTCTCTCTTCCTTCCTTTTTATACACCAACACATCTTCTCTCTCCTATCTGAGCATTTCCCACCTTTGTTTGAGGCCATTGGATTACTTGGAACACTCTTGGCCGTTTGATTGGTTTTGGCGGGAAAGATGGTTTTGACCTGTTGGGGGTTGAGTGAGGGGGAGAGGGATGCATTTAATGTGTTTTGGAGTATGGTGGAGGAGGGGGAACAAGGTGAGCTGGGGGGATGGATGTCTGGGTTTTGCAGGCTAGTTGTTGGGGAAGAAGAAAAAGGCGCGTAGGGGTTTGTTTGACTTATGTGTTGACAGGGGGTATTAATAAGCAGGGGGTCCAAAAAGGTTATTGGCTGGGGTTCAAAAAGGATATGGCAGGGGTCCAATGGGTTCAAGGTCCAAAAAGGCTTGTATTAATAATCATAGGGACCATTTGTATAAATTCTGAAAAATAAGGGACCAAGGCTGCCATTTTATCAAATTTGCTCCAAGGGACTAAAAGTGACAAGCTCCAATAGCACAAGGACCAAACTTGACATTTTCAAATTTCCAAGGACCATTTTTGCCAATTTTAAACTTGAAGGACCAAATTTGTAATTTCTCAAAACTTTTGACATTTTTCACCAAAGGACTAATTTTTGACAACTTATGATTTTAAAAGGACCTTTGGTGATTTTTCTTTTGAAATTAAGGGCTCAGGGACTATTTCTGACAATTTTTGAAACTTGGGGGACTGAAACTGCCAATTATGCAAACTTAGCTCATTTTTCATCTGATTTTAAACATTTTGCATCTGAAACATATAAAATGCAATTTTGGAATATTTTCAGTATTTTGATGCATTTCTGAGCATTTTTAAACGTTTTGCAGTTCAGATTTGACCAAAAATGATGAGTATTTACACACTCATCAAGTTCTCTCATGATCAAAGGCAACACAAAGGTTAATATGATTCTTCCTCAAAGTCAAAGAATCTACAAAGTTAAAAGACTCGAGAACTACAACACAAATGAAATCAAAGTCAAAAGTCGCGTGAGCATGGTGGAGAAAGATGTGGAGACACCTGATCAATGAAACTGACAAATGGCAGACAACAACATACTATCACAACATCCACAAAAGAACAAAGAACAAAGAATACAATGACATCAAAGCTGATAAAGTCGAAAGAAACAAAGCATCTCTACTCACAAGAAAGAAGAATGCTAGAAGACGTCAAGCAACCGCTATTACATCATCACCAACACTTAGGAGGAGATTGTTAGAATCACTCTTAACACTTAGGGGGAGATTGTTGGAATCACTCCTAACTAGTATTTCAAGTGTTAGTCATTTATATGTAATAAATTGCTTAATTAGGATTTTAAGTTAGTAATTAATGCTAGGCTTATGTAGAAAGCCCATGTGCCTATGCAATAGCCCATGAGGCAAAGGAAGGGACTATATGTGTTGCCCTAGCTCCCTTCCCCTATAAATACATTGTATCCTCTCATTTGATAGGCTGGTTGGTTCTTTCATAATACACATACACCTTTCATTATTATTGTCGTGTGATAGAATCCTCCCATCCCTTCTTACATCTTGTTTCTATCATCTACATACTTGTCTTCATATTATGGTGACCTAACAGAAGTTATTTCGGGAAGACAAATGTCATAACCGCAGAGAAACTCAGTGTTTAACTCATGGCTTTTAGTGTTATTATTCCAACTACGTGGGGGAAGAGATGTAAGAGACAGTTTCTGATGATAAAAGAGGTACACAATTGTGTGATGATTTCAATGAGATCGCAATCATCAGAGGAGAAAAATGTGTACATCGGAGACGCACAGCAGGTTCACGTGATCGGGCTTAATCATTTATTCTGGAGTTGATATCCGCAGAGATGATCAGTGATTCAACCTGCTACTTCGATGTTATCGGTTATTCTTTCTTTGGGTATATGTGTACTTCGGGTTCTTGAGCTTTATACAATGAGACTGATTACATCACTTCAACTACTTGGGGGAAGTGGTCTCTTGACACTTTTGGTATGCATAACTTCAGCCTTCAGTGGAAAGAAATATGAGAAGAATTATTCAAGCGTAAGATGATACGTTGCTTTTCTATTTGATGAAACCCCAGACGAAGAATCACGATGATCATTCTTAAAAGGAGCAGCAAGATTTATGATGTGGTGTGCTTCGCTGTACACCTGGCTAAGGCAAGCTTGAAAGAGAGCTTTGAAACTGCTCAACAAGAAGATTTTCGGTTTGGGAGGAAGCTACCAAAGCCTCACATTGGGAAGGCTCATGTTCTGACAACGATTTAGGAGCCTCAAATCCTTTGGTGGTGAAAGTTCAAGAGATGTTGATTTCTGTCTTTTACAACGTGCTGAACGATATCCTTATCTCGGTACTCATATCAACATCTTCTTGAATTAAATTATCTACTTTGTACATATCTTAAACCAAATTGTAAATAGAAAATTTTAAAACCAGCAAAAAGAAAATAGAAAAATATAAAACCAACAAAAAATCCATAAAAATCAGAAAATTTGAAAATACCAAATATTGTTTTCTCAAGGCATGTCTTCTAGTATCGATAACATCTATGGTCTTAGAAATTTCATTCAATAATGGCACGGGACTTTAGATGAAATTCAATCATAAGGTGTAAATATTCTCAAAACATGTCTCAAACTTATGGCTTACTGTCATTTCAGGCAGTAACCCGAGCTTAAAATCATGGCTTGCAGTTGTTTCAGACTGCAACCCGCTTTTTAAGGAAATGACAGTGCTATGCAAAATCGATTTTTTAAATATCAAGCTCTGATCCTAAAACAAAATCAGGAAGCCTTTTTGGCAACAAGCTATCGTTCCTGAAAAATATTTGATGTGACAAAAAGACGGCTGTTCATATACAAATGTTTTTCTTTCAAAGATTCTTAAGAAAAATATTTGTTTTTCAAAATGGTGGAAAATGAGTTGTTTGAAAATCAATCAGACTTGGAGTTTTCATAAAATTTGACAATCAATCAATGACTTCAGCTCTTTTAAACATTTCATAAAATGAGTCATTGATTGAGGGGGAAAGTGTTTCAAATTTATATCATCTAACGGGCTTATTTAATCATCCTGTACTTAACAGAAAAAGGTGTTTGCCAACTATGAATTGCTAGGATATGATTGTTAGAATTAGATGATTCAAGTTTGAATTTCACATATAATCCCCATACCTTTATATGATCTGATTGAATAGGTTTCGATGTTGGATTGAATTTTATTAGTCGATTGTTGTTTGGGTGTTTTTGACCACCATATGTCTATCTGTGTTGACTAACGTATGCAGATAACATGGTTTATAAGAATGTTCCCGTTCCGGCTCCCAAAAAATTGGATGATCAGATTTTTCAAGTGTATGATTAGGTGTCGATAGGAAAGGGAAACTATATCTTGGGTCGACAAAAGAAGAAAAGGAACTTAATACTTTAGATCTCTGTGGATATTTTGCATGATATATACAACTTCAGAGGTCTCACTGCATCAGTAGATGGTTTCTTCCATCCTTACAGCAACAACTGAAGCAACTTCTGTTTTTCCACCACCTAATATATCTTTGTGCAGGACAAGTAGTGGATGATACCATGTTTGTATTTCTCATGGTGGAAAAAATATTGTTTGAAAATAAGTAGGACTCAAAATTTTGAAAATCAACCAGACTCCAGTTTATCAAAACATATGTCACTCAATCAACGACTACGGTTATCGATTGAGAGGGAGAGTGATTTCAAATTAAATATTTTCAAACGATATTTATCAAACGAGTCCATTTGTACGTTATGAAGTGGTGATCTAAAGTTTTGATGTTATGTGTCAGGGTATGATTTTTCGTTAAACTCAAAGATATTTCAGAATGAACAATTTTCTTTTACTATTGAAGATCTCTTAAAATTATCATACCTGACACTAACAATCTTAAATATCAAAAATTGTTCCTTATCAGTTAATTTCAAAATCAAGCCACATCTTTCCCCAAATTTTTCTAAATGATTTAAATCAATTGAGATCACAAATCTCAAGAGGTTTGAAATTTTTGATCGGGGGAGAGATTGTGATTTAAATCTCAATCTGATAAAATGGTGATTGTTTCAGACTTTTAAAGGCACTTCTCCCTCCATGTGCTAAATGATTTCAAATACACGATGCACATGTTGACGGGAGCATTTATCCAAAAACCGAAGAGCATTGAAATCAGTCCACATTTTCTTCCATGTTTTCGAAACCTATTTAAATCACTTGGGATCCCAAATCTCAAAGGGTTTGATATTTTTTATTGGGGGAGAGAATGTGATGTAAATATGAAATCTGATAAATTATGATCGTTTTAACTCAAAGTGTAGGCTCTCTCTAATATGTGCTAAACTCTTTCGTATATCGATGCACATATTGAGGAGGAGCGAATGGTTACTATTGGCATCATGGAAGTATATAAAAGACCGACCTTGCATTTACTTTATTGGAGCTATAAGGATGGTAAGGTTAGGTAATCGTTCCCACGATCCCGCCAGAGCCGGAGGGATCTACCTAGGGACAATCCACTAGTTAGTGTAGAAGTCCTTAGGTATGATGAAAAAAAGAAAAAAAGTGAGAATAAGGGAAGAGTGCCGACTAAGATAGAGCTAGGACTGGAACAAACCCAACAAGGTTCTAATGATGAAGTCTCGGTAAGCACTGAAGGGGTTGAAGAATGAAAAAGAAATGAAAAGTGAAAGGGTGAAAAGAAATAGCCCTCCAATAATTCAACCTTAGGGCAGAAACCGGGTTCACTACATATGCTACTGGTGGTAACTAAGGTAATGCCGGTATTGAAGACAAGGCGTCATGGACCCAGCGACACACTGCACTAAACTTCCTAAGCCACTCAAGTTCTCTTAAAAGGACTTGTTTCATTATCAAGGGGAACCTACATAATCTATCGACTTTCTCTTAGAGATAGTTGATATTGAAGAAGGAGACCTTCTCTTGTCTCCACATAGGAAGCCAAAATGCACTATTGAGTCTAGAGCCAAGAGATCATCCATAAATCTCATTAGGACACACAATTCATGAAGACTTGTTGTTTCACACAATGTGAAAAGTAAGAATATATATATATTGAGAGTCCTACCCATTATCCTTGTGGTATTACCAAAACATCTGAGTGATATGTAAACTATTCACAATGAAGATGGAAATCCTTCTAGAGCCAACATCAAACAAGCTCTTGGTGGGTGACATGTGAGATCTTTCAAAAAGATCAAACTTGTGACAACTGGATAGAAACGATGGGGCGATTCACTCTTGAATCAACCTTGGTCCAGGAAATGGATTGACGGATACTTTTGAAAAACCTTTCGATGTGCTCTACAATTCTTTTCTCTACCACATCGACTGTGCTTTAATTTCTCAAACAAAAGTATTTATGATTGAAAATTGATCTTTCTCATAAAACTTTCGTCGTACTGTAAAACTCTTTCTCTTAAGAAATACGCGATTGTTTTTCAAATCAATTTTTCTTCAATAAGTGAATCTGAATTCTCTGGTTCACTCACTCCGTGTTGTCTACTTTGGGATGCTCCGGTTTGAGAACGGCTAGATCAAGTTGCGAAACCCTGTCTAGGAGATTCTTAGGAATTCTACCTGATCACAGGCAGTATTTATACTGATCAGCGGGGAACCGTGGTTCTTGCAACCATATTCAACGAAAGTGAACAAAGAAACTTTCGCGCGTTTTATTGCTAACTGTTGTTTGCAGGAACATCTGACGGTTGCAGCTGATCAATATTGAGAAGTCAATCCATAACCACATGCTCACATCACACACTCATAATTGAAGAAAATCATGACAATAAAAAACGTACAACAATGCTTCCGCTACTCTGATGAAAATATGTCATGATCCAGAAAGTTTGAGCATGTCGGTCCAGAAGTGACAATATCACATGGTGGCGATACAACAATGGATGATCCAGAGATTTACTTTGGCTGATGATCCCAAAGAAAGCTCAAAGATCACCAAGTCACGGAACATTCAAAGACCTCCACTGAAAGTACAAAGTATGTGGACTTTGAAGTATCACTACTAAAGCACAAAGATTGCGGAAATTGAAGAATTAAAGTCTACAAGCTCGAACATGAAGTTAACAATAGAATGATAAGATACAAAATGTAATTTATGGGGTGACCTCCCTTAGAGGAAGATTGTTAGAATTTGGAAAATCCATATAGAAGAGTCGGTCACCCCAATTATAGTCTAGCATATGTTAGCTCGTAGACTTATCGTTATTTATTAGTTATTAGTTAGTTTATGTAACACCGTGGAGGACGGACGAGTCTTTACCCACTGTATGCCTGATCCATAGCCCATAAGGGGCATCTAGTATTTTGTATAAATACCCTCTTCCCCTAAGGGAGAGGGTTGGTTGTTTTCTCATAATAAACACATACATAGTATTTTTCTCTCACTAGAAACTTCCCTCTCTACTCTTTCTCTCTCTAACCATGGCTAGCTTGTTCTTCCATAATCCCCGACCTCCCGAATCATATTATCAACATAAAATATACGATCCTACATCTTACGTATTTATCCGTTTTTATACGTTTTCGTTCATTTTTGTACACCATCATCCGTGTTTATACGTTTTCATATGATTTTATACTTTTTCATCCGTTTTTAAACACTTTCATTCGTTTTTATACATTATCATCCATTTTATACGTGTTCTTCCGATTTCATACGTTTTCCTACATTTTTATCCATTTTCTTCCGTTTTTATACGTTTTCATCCGCTTTTATACATCTTCATCCGTTTTTATACGTATTCATATGATTTTATACGTTTTTATTCCTATTTCTTACGTTTTTATCTGTTTTCGTCCATTTTTAGCCAGTTCTCGTACGTTTTTATCCATTTTTTTTCGTTTTTATACATTTTAGCCCTTCTCTTTCGTTTTAATACATTTTAACGTTTTCATCTGATTTTATATACTTTCTTCTGTTTTTATATGTTTTCATCTGTTTTTATACATTTGTGTTCGTTTTTATACGTTTTCTTATATTTGTATACTTTTTTGTTCATTTTTTCTACGTTTTCTTATATTATTACACGTTTGTTCCCTGTGGTATACTCCAAATAACAGATTTAGTCCCTAAATCAGTTTAATTACACCACATATACCTATTTTTGAAACTTTTCACCCATTTAGTCCCTATTTTGGGAAATAGGGATTATCCGTGATTACACAGATGATCCCTATTTTTAAAAATAGGGAACACTGATGCAACTAGTTTGAAAAATAGGGATTATCCATGTAATTAAAATCGAATAGGGATGAAACATGTAATTTTGTTAACCACAGGGACGAAACATGTAATTTCATCTGTTTTTATATATTTTCTTCGTTTTTATACATTTAGTCCATCTTTTTCGTTTTCTTACATTTTTGTGCATATGAAAACAGATAAAAATGGTTGATAACGTATGAAAACATACAAAACACATAAAAGCGTACAAAAAGTAAAGAATTGTACTAAAACATACAAAAACTTATAAAGCATATAAAACGTACACAAACGAATAATAACGTACCAAAACGGATTAAAACGTCAGAAAAATGGATGAATACGTATAAAAACGGACGAAAACGTATAAAAATATATGAAAACAAATAAAAACGTATGAAAACATAAGAAAACAGATGAAATCAGGTGAAAATATATAAACACGGATGAAAATGTATACAGACGGACAAAAAGGTATAAAAATGGATAAAAACGGAAGATAACGTATACAAATAGATGAAAATAGATAAAAACGTATGAAAACGTAAGAAAACAGATAAAAATTAATAAAAAGGTAAGAAAAGTTCTAAAACGTATAAAAACAGACGAAAACTTAAAAACAGATAAAAACGTAAGAGAACAGGCTAAAAATGGACGAAAACAGATAAAAACGTATGAAAATGTAAGAAAAGGAACGAAAAAATATAAAATCGGATGAAAACGTATAAAAACGGATCAAAACGTATAAAAACGGACGAAAACGTATAAAAACGAATAAATACGTATGAAATCAAATGGAAACGTATAAATTGAACGAAAACGTAAAAAACGAATGAGAATGTATGAAAACGCATAAAAACGAATGAAAACGTATAAAAATGGACAAAAATGTATACAAACGGACGAAAACGTATAAAAAATTGATAAATCCGTAAGAAACCAGGCTAAACGTATAAAAACGGACGAAAACGTAAAAAAAGGGATAAAAACGTAAGAGAGCGGGTGAAAACGTATGAAAACGGACTAAAAGTGAAAGTCAATGCAAACCATAAAGGCCATTACTGTAACTTTTCTAAGTGATAAAAAAGTCAAGGGATGACTGGTGAAAGTCAACGCAAGTGACAGGGACCATTACCGTATTATTTTAAAGTTTGTAACCAGATAACCTACTAGTTCCCGGTCATATTACATAGATCGTTTCAAATTTGAAAGTATTTTGCGTAGAATGGTAATTTTCAAAGTTCGTTGCGTAAATCGTCTGCTTGAATAAATATGATGCGTATCTTTAGCTTTCAACAGAATAAATTTATATATTTTATATCATATTTCATATCTATCGAGTTTACAAAAAGTGTTATACCAAAGAACTAAATCATTAAACTATCCTTACATATAATTTTCTTCATTTCTTAAAAAAAAAAAAATTATCGTAGTTGAATTCAAAAAAGGTGTCACGGCTCACGCACTAGTGTGCCTTATCACACATTTCCATGCGGTGCCATGACGCGCTTTTATTCTTCAATTGCAACATAATTTTTTAATTTCAAATTTAAACTCCATCTACAATATAATACATTCATAATTCATTTACTCGAGACTTGGCTTGGACCGACAATTTATGAAGTAAAAAGACATGCGGGTTATGGGCCTTTATTGGGGTCACTTTATCATATGTTATTTCAATATAACGTCATGGAGTCCATTTTAAGAATAAGGCAATAAATATAGGTCCTATATAGTAAATAGTCCTGAATATATCTAGCCCATTTCACACGGCATAGACCAACTTGACATTTCAAACTTGTCTAAGAGCCCAAGGTATGGTTAACTCCATTTCCTCTTCATTTGAGACCCATTTGGTCTCACATCATCTTAACACACCCAAAAAAAAACCTCTCTTCTATCATAATAACACACAAAAAAACAAATATTTTTCAAAGTATTTGTTTGGCATCTATTTATTAAAAAGTCAAAACAAAACAAAATATTCATAAAAGCAGCTTCATTTATCCTGATATATTATACTATATTATACTGATAAATTACATTGTTTAATGCATAAAAGATGTTTTACCTATAACTATATTTCAAGAAAAATACTACATAGTTTTATTTTCAATTAGAGTTGATATTTAGAAGTTTTTTGAAAAATTCTCAATGGATTATGTCCAAAACAGGAATTATATAAAAAAAATTAAAAATAAAAAATTAAAACACAAATAACTATTGACTTGTTCTAAAAGACACCAAAATTTACTACTTTTGTATATTATATATCATATTTCATATCTATCGAGTTTACAAAAAGTGTTATACATAAAGCTAAATCAATAAACTATCTTTACATGTAATATTTTTCATTTCTTACAAAAAGCATTTTTTATCGTTGTTGAATTCAAAAAGGCGTCACGGCTCACGCACTAGCGTGCCTTATCACACATTACCATGCCTTATCTCACGCCACGCCTTAAGCCGACACATTGGTTTATTGTGTAGCGTGATGGTCACGCCTTGCGCTTTTGCGGTGCTTTTGCGCTGCCATGACGCGCCTTTTAGAACCATTATTAAATGTAAACACTAACAAGCTATATATTTTCACTTCAATTGAAACATAATTATTTATTTTCAAATTTAAACTCCATTACAATATAACACATTCATAATTCATTTACTCAGGACTTAGCTTGGACCGACAATTTATGGAATAAAATGACATACGGGTTATGAGCCTATATTGGGGTCACTTTATCATATGTTATTTCAATATTCATGGAGGCCATTTTAAGGATAAGACAATAAATTGATAGGTCCTGTATAGTAAATAGTCCTGAATATATCTGGCCCATGTCACACGGCATAGATCAACTTGACATTCCTAACGTGTCTAAGAGCAAGGGGTATGGTAAACTCCATTTCTTCTTCATTTGAGTCCCACCTGATGTCACATCATCTTAACACTCCCATAACAAAACCTCTCCTCCATCATAACACAACAACAAACCTCTTCATTGAGCCCCGCCACTCCTAATTGTTTTAATTTTTCTAACTAAATCAAAATTCATTCATTAAAATTAAATTACAATACAATATATTAAAAAAACCATACAAAACATAAAAACAATACGAAAATAAACGATACGGAAAAAACATACAACATAGAAAAACATACGAAACTTAAGAAAAACAATTTATTGCGACGGATATTTCTTCATTATTTCTGCTTGTTTCCTCCGGATGAAAGCCGTTTTGTCCGATGTGGTGGCGTCTGGATCAAGCATGAGAAACAACAGCTCTTTCATCTTGAGGTACCCCATTTCTTTATGTCTCATCGCCTCGTATGCAGCTGTGGCAGCGTCCGTTTTGCTTCTATAATCGTCAGATAAAAGTCTCCACCGACTCGGCTTTTTTTGCGCGTCAAGATTTCTCGGTGGGACGAGGTCTCGAATTAGGGCCAAATAGATCCTCTAGATTCGTCAGATCAATCGGGTATTTTGCGTCCCACTTGGGGCATCGTTTCAAAACCTTCTACGCGTGATTATATGAAAAGGTATTCCCAAAGCGCTGACTAAAATTGGTGTTTGCATTCTCGATATGATCAACATCATTTTCCTCAATTCTACGGGCTAAATGTTTGTAGATTGCGTTGTACCTTTGGCAATCACCGTTAAGCCTGCTCCATTTTCCCGAAAACATATTCTTGGTATGAGGTTCACGTGTTGTAGCCCGGTTGAAATCGTCCATAATCTGGTTCCAAAACGCTTCGTCGGAACGGTCATTTCCAATCTTGGTGTTTTGGGAAACTTCCACCCAAGTCTCCGCTAGCAACAGCTCTTCGTCGCGTGTCCATCGGGTATTTTCGTGTCACTTCCTATTCCACTTCCACCTCGTCGTCCGCGTCCAAATTCACCTTGGGTGGCTTTTTTGTCTTTGACGATTTCGCTATTTTTTTCCTTTACGCCGTGCTTTATTTTCATTTTGTGATGGGGGTTGTGGTACTTTGAATTGGGATTGTGATGGTTGTGATTCGAAGAATTGTGGTTGGCATTGAAAAAACTTTTGCTGTGATGATTGTGGTTGAAAGAGTTGTGGTTGTACATTTATTTGTTATCCGAATCATTGGAATCCTTGTGCTTGGTTTTGATGATACCTAAGTTGTAGTTAAGAAAATTGCTTGGGTGTCATTTACGAACCAAAAGGTGAGATTTGTTGCGAGGAAGAATTTGAGTTTTGTGACGATGGTGTAGACAGATTCGAGGGGTTCGAAGAAGAGTAATATTGTTGGTTAGACTTGAGAAGGTTGGTAAAATACCCGTCATTTGGACTTTGAGACATTTTTTGATTGTGATTTGAGATATTAAAAGTAATTTTTGTATGTAGAGAGTTGTGTGAAAATTATTATAAAAGTGGTGTGTTATTTATAGTGTGCAAATTGGTAAGTAAATAAAAAAATAACCAAACAGATACTTTTTTTTAAACATGCAACGATACATTTTTATTAAATACCAACGGTAAAATCAAAAAGGTTATTTGTCGTATTAACTTCATTGCTACGAAGTGGGTGGAACGGCGAGGCAGCGGCGAGGCACGTTGGTGTGGTGGCGAGCTGCGAAATGGAACGACGAGCATGCCAAGTCACAACGGCGATAGGAAAAAATCACCATACCCCTTGTTCTATAGTCCAAACCTAACAAAAAGTGACTATCTACTTTCACTGCTAAAAAATGACTTTATAGACACACAAAAAGTGTCATGAAAAGTAAAAAAAAAAAAAAAAACGGTAGCAATGCCATTTTGCTTTAACGTACAAACAAAAGAAGTGTGGTCTAGACTTATGCCAACACATTTTTATAAGTACGACTTTGCGAGTAACAACTAGCGTATTACTTACATATTTTCGTAAATATAAGCTAAGTTTATACTTTTGCTTACACTTTTTGACAAAATGTAAGTAAATATGGACTTTACCTTACCCTTTTTGTATGTGTTATTTAGTTATGTCACTAAATATGCTTGTAATGTTTTTGAGTAACAAATTAATGAATTTTCATTAATCCATGATTTTGATTTGCTGAAAAAATTAAGGCTAATGTATTCTTAATTTGTTATTACTCTAACAATTTCTTTTCATATCGATTTTGGTGTACAAACTTTATATTTTGTTTTTATAGGTTAAAGGCTAATATAAATATTATTTTAGTGAAGATGAAGTTAAGTCTTTTGAATCTTTATTTATTTCCCAAACACCGTTAAATTGTAATTTGTTTTCTAAAAAAGGTGCAAAAAAAAATAAAAAATAATAATAATGTGCAAAGTCATTCAAGTGGAAAAAAGTTCATGATTATGGATAAAACGAGGATATTGTACCCACGCATTGCCGCGGGGGATTTCGATACAAAATTCTTATGCTAAAATGAGATTATTGTTTAGATCGATTTAAACATTCTAACTATTTTTATTATCATTTTTTAAATCACATCTTTTAGTAATAGATCAATAAGTAGTAGTAATACGTTCAGTGATAATATCTATAAGGTATAGTTGCAAACTATGAGAAACAAAAAATGCAATCCCGAATTTAAGCATGTGCAGGATGTGCGGTGACACATGGTCCCTATTTTCTAAAGGCCTCAAATTTCTTTATCTATAACATATAAACTCATTTTTGTAAGTTTTAGTTAGGTAAATGATGTTTTATGATGGAATAAGTACGTTTTATAATGTTGAAGTTATTTGTTTGAGTCATGAAGAGAAACAAAGCTCAAAAGTCGTTTTTAATAGAGTAAGTTGCAGTGGTAGCTCTCTTCAACGAAGAAGATGACATAAAACCAAAAACTTTTTTTTTTATTTGATAAAATTTCAAGTTTAACCCATCTAGTATATAGTTTTTCAAATCAACTATTTTTCAAAGTATTTGTTTATTTCTTCATTATTTCTGCTTGTTTCCTCCGTGGCGTCTGGATCAAGCATGAGAAACAACAACTATTTCATCTCGAGGTACCCCATTTTTTTATGTCTCATCACCTCGTACGCGGCTATGGCGGCGTCCGTTTTGCTTCTATAATCGAAAGATAAAAGTCCCTAAAAGGCTCCGTTTGACTCCCCCGGCACTCGACGTCTACACCGACCTGGGATTTTTTGCAGGTCGAGATTTGCCGGCAGGACGAGGTCTCGAATCAGGGCCGAATAGATCCTCTAGATTCGTCAGATCAATTGGGTATTTTGCGTCCCACTTGGGGCATCGATTCAAAACCTTCCATGCGTGACTATATGAAAAGGTATTCCAAAAGCATTGACTAAAATTGGTGTTTGCATTATCAATATGATCAACATCATTTTCCTCACTTCTATGGGCTAAATGTTTATAGATCGCGTTGTACCTTTAGAAATCACCGTTAAGCCTGATCCATTTTCCCGAAAACATACTCTTGGTAGAGTTTCACGTGTTGTAGCCCGATTGAAATCCTCCAAAATCTGGTTCCAAAACACTTCGTCGGAACGGTCATTTCCAATCTTTGTGTTTTGGGAAACTTCCACCCAAGTCTCCGCTAGCAATAGTTCTTCGTCGCATTTCCACCGAGTATTCGCTCGTGTCACTTCCTCTTCCACTTCAAACTCGTCGTCCGCGTCCAAATTCACCTTGGGTGGTTTTTTTTGTCTTTGACAATTTCGCTATTTTTTTCCTTTACGCCGTGCTTCATTTTGTCTTCATAGGGGTTGCGGTACTTTGAATTGTCATTGTGATGGTTGTGATTTGAAGAATTGCGGTTGGGATTGAAAAAAATTTCGTTGTGATGATTGTGGTTAAAAGAGTTGTGGTTGTATATTTATTTGATCTCCAAATCATTGTCCTTGTGCTTGGTTTTGATGATACCTAAGTTGTAGTTAAGAAAATTTCTGGGGTGTCATTTGCTAACCAAAAGGTGAGATTTATTGCGAGGAAGAATTTGAGTTTTGTGACGATGGTGTAGACAGAATCTAGGGGATCGAAGAAGAGTATTGTTGTTGGTTAGAGTTGAGAAGGTTGGTAAAATACCTGTCATTTGGACTTTGAAACATTTTTTTATTGTGATTTGTGATATTGAAAATAATTTGTGTTGGTAGAGAGTTGTGTGAAAATTATTATAAAAGCGGTGTGTTATTTATAGTGTGTAAATTGGTAAGTAAAAAAAAAAAATAACCAAACAAATACTTTTTTTTTAAACATGCAACGACACATTTTTATTAAATACCAACGGTTAAATCAAAAAGGTTATTTGTCGTATTAACTTTACTGCAACGAAGAGGGTGGAGCTGCGAGGCACGTTGATGTGGTGGCGAGCTGCAAAATGGAACGACGAGCATGCCAAGTAATAGGTCCAAAGGTTATGGATCTACGCAGCCTTGTAAGACAATAACCAACTTGGATAAAACCAAATTAATTATGTGAAAAACTCTTTAACAATAAGTACTTGATGCTAATGCGGAATATTAACAACAAGTTAGAAGAACACAATTACTAAATAACTTTTTCTATTAATCTCTAAAAACTTATTTTCTAACAATATACTTGGGTTCCTTTATACTCTTAGGAAACCCTAAAATACAAAACGTGTAGAAGGATAAAGATATCTCTACGCGTACATATCCTTCCCTAATATAACTCTAACAAACTATTCTGTTTTTATCAAAAACAGACTTAACTATTGACTATTTGTTCTGCCAGACTTAACTACATTAGTACTGGCAGACTTAATTCTGGCTTACCAGACTTAACCATTAACATTACCATAATTAATCATAAACAGACTTAAACAACCTTAAATCTATTTTAAAAAATATAATTCCCTACACAAGTCACAACGCGAGAGGCAAAAATCACCATACCACTTGCTCTAAAGTCCAAACCTAACAAAAAGTAACCATCTACTTTCACTGCTAAAAAATACTTTACAGACACACAAAAAGTGTCATGAAAATTAAAAGAAAAAAAATGCTAGCAAATCCATTTTGCTTAACGTACAAAAAAAAGAAGTGTGGGCTAGACTTATGGCAACACATTTTTATAAGTACGACTTTGCGAGTAACAACTAGCGTATTACTTACATATTTTGGAAAATATAAGCTAAGTTTATACTTTTTCTTGCACTTTTTGACAATGTGTAAGTAAATATGGACTTTACCTTACCCTTTTTGTATGTGTTATTTAGTTGTGTCACTAAAAATGCTTGTAATATTTTTGAGAAACAAATTAATGAATTTCATTAATCCATGATTTTGATTTGCTGGCAAAAATTAAGGTTAATGTATTCTTAATTTGTTATTACTCTAACAATTTCTTTTCATATCGATTTTAGTGTACAAGTTTATATTTTATTTTTATAGGCAAAAGACTAATACAAACAGTATTTTAGTGAAGATGAAGTTAAGTCTTTTCAATTTTTATTTATTTCCCAAACACCGTTAAATTGTAATCTGTTTTCTAAAAAAGGTGCAAAAACAAAAATAATAATGTGCAAAGTCATTGACGTGGAAAAAAAGTTCATGATTATGGAGAAATTGAGGATATTGTACCCGCGCATTCCTGCGAAGGATTTCTATATAAAATTCTTATGCCAAAATGAGATTATTGTTTTGATCGAGTTAAACGTTCTAACTGTTTTTATTATCATTTTATAAATCACATCTTTTAGTAATAGATTAATAAGTAGTAGTAATACGTTCAGTGATAATATCTATAAGGTACAGTTGCAAACTATGAGAAATATAAAATGCAAGCCCAGATTTAAGCATGTGCAGGATGTGCGGTGACACATGGCCCCTATTTTCTAAAGGCCTCAAATTTCTTTATCTATAACATATAAACTCAGTTTTGTAAGTTTTAGTTAGGTAAATGATGTTTTATGATTGGATTAAGTAAGTTTTATAATGTTGAAGTTATTTGTTTGAGTCATGAAGAGAAACAAAGCTTAAAAGCCATTTTTAATAGAGTAAGTTGCAGTGGTAGCTCTCTTCAACGAAGAAGATGACACCAAACCAAAAACTTTTTTTTTATTTAATAAAATTTCAAGTTTAACCCCTCTAGTATATAGTTTTTCAAATCAACAATTTTTCAAAGTATTTGTTTGGCATCTATTTATTAATAAGTCAAAACGACCAGAATATTCATAAAAGAAACATTATTATATTGATAAATTACATTATTTAATGCATAATAGATGTTTTACCTATAACTATATTTCACGAAAAAAACTGCACGGTTTCATATTCAATTAGAGTTGATCTTTAAGATTTTAAAGATAACTTTTAGAAGTTTTTTGAAAAATTCTCAACGGATTATGTCCAAAACTAGAATTATATAAAAAAATTTAAAATTAAAAATAAAAACAAAAATAACTATTGACTTGTTCTAAAGGACACCCAAATTTACTGCTTTTGTGTATTATATATCATATTTCATATCTATCGAGTTTACAAAAAGTGTTATACATGAAGAACTAAGTTATTTAACTATCTTAACTTGTAATTTTTTTTCATTTCTTAAAAAAATATTTTTAATTGTAGTTGAATTCAAAAAAGGCGCCACGGCTCACGCACTAGCGTGCCTTATCACACATTACCATGCATTATCTCACGCCACTCCTTAAGCCGACGCATTGGTCTATTGTGTAGCGTGGTGGCCATGCCTCGCGCGTTTGCTTTGTCATGATGCGCCTTTTAGAACCATTATTAAATGTAGACACTAACTAGCTATAGATTTTCACTTCTATTGCAACATAATTTTTTATTTTCAAATTTAAACTCCATCTAGAATATAACACATTCATAATTCATTTACTTGAGACTTTAGCTTGGACCGACAATTTATGGAGTAAAATGACATGCTGGTTATGGGCCTATATTGGGGTCACTTTATGATATGTTACTGTATTTCAGTATAACGTCATGAAGGCCATTTTAAGGATACAACAATAAATTGATAGGTCTGGTATAGTAAAGGGTTACACTATTGCTACGGGGGCTACCCATAGCCCTGCCACCTTTGTCCCACGGAATATTCCCTTTGTCCCCTGCTTTTTTCAGTACAACACAGTTTTTTGTCAGTTTCTGTTCCGTATTTCTGACAGTTTTAAGCATTTTGCTTATTAAACTTTATATTTACAGTTCCGCATTTTCAGGTTTATAGCTTTTTGATATAAACAAAATTATATAAAAAAATAAAACAAAAAATAGGGGTATATATAAAATATAGCAATAAATCCCATATAATAGTCTTGGGGGTATATATAGTTCATTTCTTAATTTATGTCACATCATCTTAACAAAACCTCTACTCCATCATAATACACAACAAACCTCTTCATTGGGCCCCGCTACTCCTTCAGTTATTTTTTTTAACTAAATCAAAATTCATTCATTAAAATTAAATTATAATACAACATATTAGAAAACCATACGAAACATAAAAAGGATACAAAAAAAATAACGATACGAAAATAAACGATACGGAAAAAAAACATACAACATAGAAAACACATACAAAACTTAAGAAAAACAATTTGTTGCGATGGATATTTCTTCATTATTTCTGCTTGTTTCCTCCGGATGAAACCCGCTTTGTTCGATGTGGTTGCATCTGGATCAAGCATGAGAAACAACAACTATATCATCTCGAGGTACCCCATTTCTTTATGTCTCATCACCTTGTACGTGGCTATGGCGGCGTCCGTTTTGCTTCTATAATCGAAAGATAAAAGTCCTGAAAAGGCTCCGTTTAACTCGGCTTTTTTTGCAGGTCGAGATTTGCCGGCGGGACAATGTCTCGAATCAAGGTCGAATAGATCCTCTAGATTCGTTAGATCAATTGGGTATTTTGCGTCCCACTTGGGGCATCGATTCAAAACCTTCCATACGTGACTATATGAAAAGGCAATGTTGCAAAAATCGGTCAACTCGGTCGATTAATCGCCGATTAATCGTTAATCGGCCGAGTACTTTGTCGATTTTTGAAAATCGGTCGAAAAATCGGCCTAGGATAAAAATCGACACTAAGCAGTCAAAAAATCGGCCGAATCGGCCGATTAATCGGCCGAATCGGTAAAAAATCGGCCGAATCGGGCAAATCGGTCATTTTAAAAATAATAATAATTTAGGCATTATACTTAATTTGAGGATCGTATATTTCACTTATAACGCACAATGGGCATCATAATCAGAATTGGAGCCTTTTATTGAGGTTTGGAAACATAGCAGGCTTGGAATCGGTTAAGATTTTTAGTTTGGTCTCCAGAAATACTAAAAAATTGCAGGAAATGCCAATCCGATTAATCATCGATTAATCCCGACTTGACCGATTACTCGCTACAGGGTGGTCGACCGCCCGACTATCGATTCACGATTTTTGCAACATTGTGAAAAGGTATTCCAAAAGTATTGACTAAAATTGGTGTTTGCATTCTCGGTATGATCAACATCATTTTCCTCACTTCTATAGGCTAAATGTTTATAGATCGCATTATACCTTTAGAAATCACCGTTAAGCCTGATCCATTTTCCCAAAAACATATTCTTGGTGCGAGGTTCACGTGTTGTAGCCCGATTGAAATCCTCCATAATCCGGTTCTAAAACACTTCGTCGGAACGGTCATTTCCAATCTTTGTGTTTTGGGAAACTTCTACCCAAGTCTCCGCTAGCAACGGTTCTTCGTCGCATGTCCACCGAGTATTCGCTCGTGTCACTTCCTCTTCCACTTCAACCTCGTCGTCCGCGTCCAAATTCAACTTGGGTGGTTTTTTTTGTCTTTGACGATTTCGCTATTTTTTTTCCTTTACTACGTTCTTCATTTTTGTCTTGATGGAGGTTGTGGTACTTTGAATTGTGATTGTGATGGTTGTGATTTGAAGAATTGTGGTTGAGATTGAACAACATTTTGTGGTGATGATTGTGGTTGAAAGAGTTGTGGTTGTGCATTTATTTGATATCCAAATCATTGGAATCCTTGTGCTTGGTTTTGATGATTTTGTCGTTAAGAAAATTGCTACGGTGTCATTTGCTAACCAAAAGGTGAGATTTGTTGTGAGGAAGAATTTGAGTTTTGTGACGATGGTGTAGACAGAATCGAGGGGATCGAAGAAGAGTATTGTTGTTGGTTAGACTTGAGAAGGTTGGTAAAATACCCGTTATTTGGACTTTGAGACATTTTTTGATTGTGATTTGTGATATTGAAAGTAATTTTTGTTGGTAGAGAGTTGTGTGAAATTATTATAAAAGTGGTGTGTTATTTATAGTGTGTAAATTGGTATGTAAATAAAAAAAAATAACCAAACAGATACTTTTTTTTCAACATGCCACGACACATTTTTATTAAATACCAACGGTTAAATCAAAAAGGTTATTTGTCGTATTAATTTTACTGCAACGAAGAGGGTGGAGCGGCAAGGCACGTTGGTGTGGTGGCGAGCTGCAAAATGGAACGACGAGCATGCCAAGTCACAACGACGAGAGGCAAAAATCACCATACCACTTGCTCTAAATTCCAAATCTAGCAAAAAGTAACTATCTACTTTCACTACTAAAAATGATTTTATAGACACACAAAAAGTGTCATGAAAAGTAAAAAAAAAAAAAAAAATGCTAGCAAAGCCATTTTGCTTAACGTACAAAAAAAAGAAGTGTGGGCTAGACTTATGCCGACACATTTTAATAAGTACGACTTTGCGAGTAACAACTAGCGTATTACTTACATATTTTTGTAAATATAAGCTAAGTTTATACTTTTTCTTGCACTTTTTGACAAAGTGTAAGTAAATATGGACTTTACCTTACCCTTTTTGTATGTGTTATTTAGTTGTGTCACTAAAAATTCTTGAAATATTTTTGAGTAACAAATTAATGAATTTTCATTAATCCATGATTTTGATTTGCTGACAAAAATTAAGGTTAATGTATTCTTAATTTGTTATTGTTGGAAAATTGGTTGGCAAAAGTGATTTTTGACCAACTTTGGACACAATTATCTATATAAATATGTCACATATATGAGTAATAGTTTGTAGGTTCGCGTTCTCCTCGAAGAGAGCTTCGCAATAAGCCTTTATGTGTCCAAAATAGAGTTGATGTGAATGAGATATCGGGTCTCAAAGTTAGGCATTCGGTACCATGCCTAAAGAGGAAAAATAGTTTATTTTCAATCCCACATCGGTGGGATGAGTAAACTTAGAGGGAGTCTATTATGTATAAATAGATGCCCTAATTCCACAAGTTTTATACACATCAAATCAATAGTTATTATTGATTTCCAACATATGAAATACGCATCTCTTAAGATGAAATTCCAGACAGTTTTGTTAAGTCCGACAGTACAACTTACTGTTTTGGCTGTTGTACCCTGGGAAACAGACGGCGAATCTGTTTTAAGGGAAGCGTGTCAAACACGTGCCTCGCTTTTTAGTACTTCTTTGTTGATCTCTATTGATGATCAAGTAAGTCTTTTGACTATTTTATTATTTTATTTAATTATCGTTTATCTGCTTACATTCTGTTTGTATTTAATTTTCTGTTATTTATTTACTGTTAATTTTATTTATTGTAATTTAGATTTTATTAATAAAAGTGTAACCGTTTCCCTACAGTTATTACTCTAACAATTTCTTTTCATATCGATTTTAGTGTACAAAGTTTATATTTCGTTTTTATAGGTAAAAGACTAATACAAATAGTATTTTAGTGAAGATGAAGTTAAGTCTTTTGAATTTTTATTTATTTCCCAAACACCATTAAATTGTAATCTGTTTTTAAAAAAAGGTGCAAAAACAAAAATAATAATGTGCAAAGTCATTGACGTGGAAAAAAGTTCATGATTATGGAGAAAACGAGGATATTGTACCCGCGCATTGCCGCGGGGGATTTCGATACAAAATTCTTATGCCAAAATGAGATTATTGTTTAGATCGATTTAAACATTCTAACTATTTTTATTATCATTTTATAAATCACATCTTTTAGTAATAGATCAATAAGTAGTAGTAATACGTTCAGTGATAATATCTATAAGGTACAGTTGCAAACTATGAGAAATAGAAAATGCAAGCCCGGATTTAAGCATGTGCAAGATGTGCGGTGTCACTTGGCCTCTATTTTTAAAAGGCCTCAAATTTCTTTATCTATAACATATAAACTCAGTTTTGTAAATTTTAGTTTGGTAAATGATGTTTTATGATAGAATAAGTACGTTTTATAATGTTGAAGTTAGTTGTTTGAGTCATGAAGAGAAACAAAGCTCAAAAGCCGTTTTTAATAGAGTAAGTTGTAGTGGTGGCTCTCTTCAACGAAGAAGATGACACAAAACCAAAAAAAAAAATTTGTTTGATAAAATTTCAAGTTTAACCCCTCTAGTATATAGTTTTTCAAATCAATTATTTTTTAAAGTATTTGTTTGGCATCTATTTATTAGAAAGTCAAAACAACCAGAATATTCATAAAAGCAGCATCATTTATCCTGATATATTATACTATATTATACTGATAAATTACATTGTTTAATGCATAATAGATGTTTTACCTATAACTATATTTCAAGAAAAATACTACACAGTTTCATATTCAATTAGAATTGATCTTTAGGATTTTAAAGATAACTTTTAGAAGTATTTTGAAAAATTCTCAATGGATTATGTCCAAAACAGGAATTATATAAAAAAATAAAAAATAAAAAATAAAAACAAAAATCACTATTGACTTGTTCCAAAGGACACCCAAATTTACTACTTTTGTGTATTATATATCATATTTCATATCTATCAAGTTTAAAAAAGTGTTGTACATAAAGAAGTAAGTCATTAAACTATCTTTACATGTATTTTTTTTTTCATTTCTTAAAAAAAATAATTTTTATCGTAGTTAAATTCAAAAAAGCCGTCACGGCTCATGCACTAGCATGCCTTATCACACATTTCCATGCCTCATCACACGCCACGCCACGCCTTAAGCCGACGTATTGGTATATTTCTTTAGCATGGTGGTCACGCCTCGCACTTTTGCGCTGCCATGACCCGCCTTTTAAAACCATTATTAAATCTATACTATATAAAATGGAAAAATGGTCAAAGTGGAAAAAGTGAAAAATGTTGAAAGTTGAATGTTGAAAACATGGTCAATGGAGAGAGAAATAAATAATATAATTAATACTCTTATTAAAACACCCCATTACTTAAAAGTACAATAATTTATTCACAGTGTACACCCAATTAAAAGCACATCTACCAAATTAAAAACAACCAATTGAAACCGATACCGGGTTGACCCGTTGAAACCGATACCGGGTTGACCTGTTGAAACCGATACCGGGTTGACCCGGGACGCTTCAAACCCGGCGGGCTGACCCGGTTTAATTTGACATTTTTCGACCCAACCTATCGGTTTGACTCGGTTTAAATCGGCCCGTTTTTTTATCGGAACGGTTCAACCAGTTGAACCACCCGGGTGAAATCGGGTTTCAAATTTGACAAAATTATATGAGAAATGATGAAGTAGTTGTGGAACCCGTGACAATTTTTTTGAAAGAAGAGACAAAGTAATTGTAGTTTTTGGTTTATTTTGCTTTGACACACGTAATTTGTCATTTGTATAATGTTATTTTAAAAAATGTTGCTCTTGCACCATTTAAGGGACTAACATATATGAATCGTCGTTTAAAAGTTAATATATATTGTATAGCCATTTGTCCAGTGTATCAATAATGTTATGTAAGTTTATTAAAATCACAAAAAATAAATAGTATTGTTATCTTTAGCGATAATTATTTGTACCTCAAACAAATAGCTTTGAACAATGCATAAATATCTATACAAATTGATAGTACAAAATAATCTTATATGGTGATATCCAATTTGCAAAGTTACAATTTTAAAGCCACACACCAAATGATAAACGTTACACATGTAAAAAAAATAGTTATCACTACCTAAATTACTGACAAAACAAGAAAAAGCGGTCACACATGTTGGCAATACCTCTAAACTACAATATAATATTGCCAACTACATAATACCGTTGCTTTTTGTAATGCTTGAATATATTATTACTAAAAATCTTAACAACTTAAAACAATCTTATTAGAAAATATACTCACACACTTAGATCGACTCCACATAATTTTTTAAAAAACTATATATTTATGCTGCTATGCAACCACACATCAGAATTGTAGTTATTCGAAAACGATTCTCTAATGCTACAAATACAGTTTGTTGAAAGAAACTTATGGGTCATCGAAACTTTGCAGAAAACTAGACATCGCTGCCGCTAGGCGCGGGTACTCGTCTAGTGTAGACACTAACAAGCTATAGATTTTCACTTCAATTGCAACATAGTTTTTTATTTTCAAATTTAAACTCCATCTACAATATAACACGTTCATAATTCATTTACTCGGGACTTAGCTTGGACCGACAATTTATGAAGTAAAATGACATGCTGGTTATGGGCCTATATTGGGGTCACTTTATCATATGTTATTTCAATATAACATCATGGAGTACATTTTAAGGATACGACAATAAATTGATAGGTCTTGTTAGGGGTGTGCACGGTTCGGTTTGGGTCGGTTTTTGGTTAAAACCGAAACCGAACCATAATATTCGGTTTTTGTAGAACCCAAAACCGAAACCGTTCGGTTTTTGGCGGTTCGGTTTTTTCGGTTTGTTATCGATTTCGGTTTGGTTTTTCGGTTTTTTCGGTTTCTAACCGTTAATATTTAGGTATGGCCAAATTATACAACAAACTTATTTTACTTACAAAATTAGTTATTCTTCGTTACTTTTTTTTCAATCTAAGCATAATAATATTTATTGCATAATTCTACAATTATAAACATATAAATGAGACATATACATACAAGTGAACATACACGTAGTATAATCATTATCGAATACTTATTGATATATTAACACAAAATACGCGACATGACAAACACACATATAAATATAAACGTTTAGATAAATATATTATAAATCCACTCACAAAATGAAAATGAATTTATAAATTTGATTTATTTAGTTATTTAATCATATTATATTAATAAGATATTATTATATAATAAAACCGGTTCGGTTCGGTTTTTGCGGTTTGGTTTTTGGACGAAAACCGAAACCGAACCGTATTTTTCGGTTTCTGAAAAAGTAAAAACCAAACCATCGGTTTTTAGTTTCGGTCGATTTTTTCGGTTCGTTTTTTTCGGTTTTCGGTTCGGTTTCGGTTCTTTCGGTTTGTTTTGCTCACCCATAGGTCTTGTATAGCAAATAGTCTAGAATATATCTGGCCTATGTCACACGGCATAGACCAACTTGACATTCCAAGCGTGTCTAAGAGCACGGGGTATGGTGAACACCATTTCCTTTTCATTTGAGTCCCATTTGGTGTCACATAATCTTAACACTCCCATAACAAAACATCTCCTCTATCATAATGTGGAATCCGTTAGGACTCCTTGAGATCGTTTTGAGCCTTAGGGTTCGACAATAACAATGATTAAGAACATGCACAGCGGAATTAAACAAACAACAATGTTATTGACACAAGGTTTCTTTCACAATCACCTCCAATTATATTAATAACGTGTTATCTAAATATAACAAGGATCAAAGACTTCTTTGATCTTGGGGGTTAACTAAACTACTTACCTAGGCGTTTACAATGAACTACACGCCTATGACACACACACACACACACCTTTAGACTACATTATGGAAGACTTAATTGTATTAAACCTACACCCATGTCCTCTTTATATACTAGAGGATTAGGGTTTACAAATCTCTACGAAGGACTAAATAATAAAGGTTCTTTTGCAAGCAAGTCCTTCCATCTTTTTGTAAATTTCCTTCTTGTCACTTTAAGTCCTTGATGTTTTATTCTTTATTGTTTTGTATCATCAAATCAATAAACTCAACAATCTTCCCCTATTTGATGATGACAAAACAAACACGGTTCTTGTACGAACTTCCCTAGACGAAGTAGTAGAAGTTGAGATAATTAAATCTCACCATGAATGAAACATTCTTGTCTTCCTTTGTCTTACCCTTAATCCATGCCACGCCATTTCAACATCTCTTCCCCTTTTTGTTATCAACAAATAGGGAATATAAGCAGTAGAAACTTCCCCTTGAGTGGTGCATGAACATCAAATGATTCTTCAAATCTGTAAGCTCCTTGTAATAATCACTTGTGAAGAAAACCAAATATAACAAATTTTATGCAGAAGTAGAATAACCCAAACTTGCGTCTTATGTCTTGTTTATCCACGTGACTCTGAACGTATACTAACCAATGTATAGGGAGACCGCAATCTCTTGACAATAATCACTAAGCACAATAACGTCACTCCTTTAAGTGTTATGTCAATTCTTCGTCACAATCATTGAAGCATGAACAAGTTACCTTAAAAGTAGTGAGAATCCTTTTAAGATATGATAAAACACGTATTCAAGTAATTTCACTTCACCTTCAAATAAGTGATAAATAATCGTCTTCGTAATCAATTAAAAAACCAAAAACGAGCTTATTAAATCCTTTTAAGAACAAATTAACCAAAATCCTTGTGTGTGTAAACCAAACTCCCGTGTGTGTGTCATCCAACATCCTTCAAACCATCTGAAAACCAATAACCTTTCGTTGTCCGATATCAAATAATATAAGCAGTACAAACAAATATTTCTCGGACAAACTAAGCAGTACAAAAATACACGAGCTTTGTACGCACCAATTTACAACCGATCAGAAATAAAATCAATTATGAATCAATGGTTAGTATGCATGCAATGTTTAAAACAATTAAGCAAACTATACTTCACCGTCCAATATATATTTCGATATAGTTTCAAAGCTGCACAATGTCAAGAACATCATGCCACCGTCCCACATGTATTAACTCCAAAAGTCACCGCCCAATCTTGATGAACAATAGTTTATTGAAAGACTAATCCAATTGAAGGAAAGTTACATCTACATGTGCATGGAACATTCTGATGTATTATAAATTAATGCAAGCATCATTCGCTTTACACCAATCTGTATACCATATTTGTTCTTCGCTTTTGAACTCCATTGTTTATATCCCTTCATACGTGGTCCATTAGTAACTTTACTACTGACCACAAATCATTAACCTTATCATAACTGAGCGTTCATGACCAGAATCATCATAAGAATCAAGAGAATCCATAAAATGCTAAAATCATATTTTGTAATTTTCCACCGAATCAACCTGTTGGAATCGCTCCTAACTAGTAAATGGAACGACATTGACGGGATTACAATTTCTATCCTTGTTAGCTAAAACACATGGGCTTGTTATGTCATATAGCCATAGTTGTAAGTGTTTAGCTATAAATACCCTCATAGACTTTCCTAGGAAGGTGAGACTTTTAGTGTAATTTTCATCCTTCATCAATAAAACACCTACTAGTTTTCCCTTCTCTCTCTTGTTTCTCTCACTAACATGAAGATGATAATCTTTCATCTTCCTAGACCTCCCGATTCACCAAATCATCCATAAAAACGATCCTAACATTGGTATCAGAGCAAGGTCGGTTTTATCATTGGTTGGTTTTGGTGATTGTATCTTGTCAAAAATCGTTACTTTAAAACTGTTTTTTAACAAAGTTTTTTATAATTTTGTTACTCCCTCCGTCCCAAAATTATAGTCCCCTATTGACTTTTTCGGTCTTTCTTTTACAACTTTGATCTTAAATATTTTTGTTTGCGTTATATAATACTTGATGCAAAATATATGAATGGATTGTGTTTTAAATGTATTTTTCATTAGTATATTTTTCATCAACTATTGTATAACACAAACAAAAATATTTAAGGTCAAAGTTGAAAAAGAAAGACCGAAAAAGTCGATAGGGAACTATAATTTTAGGACGGATGTAGTATTTATTTTCTGATAACAGTTTTAAAAAATTATATCCCGGTCAAATATAAAAGTCAGTTTCTTTAACAGTTATCAGACTTTAAGTTTTGGGTCATTTAGTTGTCCAAACTGCTGATGACTTTTGTACCATCTCAGTGAAAAGTTCTGGTCATCTGGTCACATTCATGGTCAAAGTGGGTAAAATAGTGGTTTTTTATACCATTTTTCTGGGTTTTTTATGATGCTGGTCGTATTCCTTGACAAGAAAACATGGTCGGAAAAAGTCAACAAAGGGTCAAAACCCTATTTTTAGGACTAAGGAGCCATCTTCAGAGATATTTACGCATAACTGTGAAGTTATGCGTAAGGACTGTTACTCGTAAGGCTTACGCCTAAAACTTTGCTTAAGCGTAGCCTTGTTTACGCCTAAGATACCTATGCGTAAGATCTTATGCGTAACGATTTCTATGCCTAAACCTTCATAGGTTACACATAAGGTTCTGTCCTTACGCGTAAGAAAAGAAATGAAGAAGATGAAAAAGACAGGACTTGACCAAAATATTATACCAAGACTCATCTTTGACTTTAGTTTTAAAATCATAAGTCGATATCAAATCTCAAATCAGCCAATGACCAAATCAAATTAAAACTAATCCTAATTCGTATCTTACCCAAACTATAACAATCTAAAACAATCAAACAACTTCTTCTATCCTATTTCCCATTTCCTCATTACTCTCATCTCCACAAACAAACTAAAATTCGGACTGTAATAACATTTAATTGATCTCAGTTTCTTCTTTTCGTGTTTCTCTAAGCACATCAGAGACCATGGAAGGTCTATCACACGAAAGATTTAACCTTCATCGATCTATGTTTGAAGTTCATGCTTCAATTAATTATCCGAACACATAAGAAAAGTTAAATAACAATTTCGTTATCTATTTTTTCTTCGTTCGTTTGGTAAAACATACGACAACACAACAATAAAACCTACCTTTGACCCTCAAGCGAGTCTTGGATTTTTTCTTGATTCGATTGGTATTTCAAAATTGAAGAACACTAATATAGGATAGGGTTGTGTTTGTTTCGGATAGTCCATGGATTGATGAAAATCAATCTGAGATGAGATAATCTTAGTTTGGGGAAGATGTGTTGGGTGAGAGGTAGCTTAGAATGGTGAAAAGATGGAACGATTTGTTTGAGCTGATGATGGGGGCGGACTGTGTTTAAGATTAGGGTTGGTTTTTTTGTTTGATGCGTTTAGTAATGTCTAAAGGGGATTAGGGTTGAATTATTACTACCTTTTTTATACCCATCTTTGGCTAGGGTTGGTATATTGGACTTGTGAGTTAGACCCAGGCTACATCTCATCTTTTGTATGGGCCTTTTGAACCGGTTTGGGCCTAAAGGTCTTTATATCATAAACTGGTGGGCTCCGAAATTATGGATTTGTTTGGGCTGCAGTAAGATGTTTGGCTTCATCGTATACATTGAGCTGAAATTTTTAGTATTATCAAATGGTATACATTTTTTTTAGAAGCTTTGGTAAAAAATGTGATATTTTGGTTATAATATATTTTTACGAGGATACAATTTTTCTTTGACAAGATCGGGAACCATTATCATAGTTTGTTTAAACCGTTAATGAAGGCTAGTTTTGAGCATTTAATCGTAAGATGTGACTACGGCGATAATTCATTATTATTTATTTGAGGTTGAAGTGGGAAATCACGGGTGCGTGTACTTAGTATCTTGAAAATCATTGGGGTTAGTGCATGATTCTTCGAGATCCTTGTTCGAGCTTTAACCGTTACGAATGACAAAGACTTGAGTTGTCTAGTTGTACCTGATGTAAGGAGTTACGTTCTTGTGCTCACAGCGTATAACTAACACTTTTAAGGAGTTACGTTGTTGTGCTCAAGTGTCACACTAAGGTGTGGATAATTTGAGAAACTTTAACTTTACCTTTTTTCGATGGTGTTAAGAAAAAGGGTTCTTCGTCTGACAATAGTGCAAGTTTAAGTCACAAGTTCGGGTTATACTACTTCAGTCTCAAGTTCGTCATATTGGGTTTTCTCCATCAGTAGTCACTACAAAAAGCCGTCTGAATGATAATGGGGTCGGTAAAGAGTTAGCTGAGAAGAGTATACATGAGTAGAGAAGTCTTATCAGCAATTGATTCTCACATGATATTTATGGTACTTCACAATTGTTCGATTACTTGGACATACATGGTTTCGCTGTCCTCAACAGAAGCAGAATATGTATCCATGTCGGCGTGTTGTGCTCAAGTCATATGGATGCGAACACAACTCAAAGACTATGGTTACATATTTGACAAAATCCCAATGTACTGCGACAATCGAAGTGCTATTGCGATCTCGTGCAACTCCGTTCAACACTCAAAATCAAAGCACATCGATCTTCGATATCATTTCATCAAGGAGCACGTGGAAAAGGGTACTGTTGAATTATACTTTGTGGGTACTGAATACCAACTGGCAGATCTTCTCACCAAAGCCTTAGCTCCTGCTAGGTTTAATGAGTTGGTCCACCGGATTGGTATGAGGTGTTTGACTCCAGATGAACTGGATGAACTTTTAAAACATTCTTAAAACCAGTCAAACACCAAAACCTCTTTTGTAAATATTTTTCAAAAACAAAATACAAAAATATAAAATCTGATAAAAACAACAAAAATATTCTTCTATCTATATTTTTTGTAACATGGCAAGTAAAAATCTTCCGTCAACACTTTACTATTTCAAAATTCAGTATTTTTCTCTGTCAAGTGTTGAGGGGTAGAACGTAAATATTTTTCGGTTTCATAAAACCTTGTACTTGCATGTTACCTTATCCCAATTGTGTCTTTGATTATGGTGGTCACATTTCTGGTTTACTGAAACTCCTCGGGCTCAAATTTATAAAATTTCATTATTTCTTAAGTCGAGGGGGAGTGTCGTCAAGTTTCTTCCCAAATATCTTTAGTTTGGTAACCAAAATGGAATTTATGGGCATTGGATGTAAATGGTAAAGGTGGAGGGACTAAATGTGTCAAAATCTCAAAGTATTTTCTAACAAAATACTTCACCTAATTTTTTACACAACATTGACTCACCTCATTTATTTCACAACTACCCATATCCTACGCATAACAATCCACCTGCAAATCCGTGTTTTTTGATCATCATTTTGTAAGTGTTTTTATGTTTCTAACATGATTATAAACATAGGTTTTGAATCGTTTTGAAAACCAATGGTTAGATTTTAACCTAGGAATGATTTTGTGTTCTACGCATAAGCGTATGAACACATAATCATGATTGAGTGTTATTGGTTAAAATGGTAGTGTCAAAACATTTTTCTAATCACAATGATACCATTTCTATCATCAATACTCACCCAGAAACACAAATTGATTGATTTTAAAAGTTAGGGTTTTATGCGTGAATTAGGTGTTTTCAAATGTGAATATTTTTGGTTAAAAAGATAGTTGTGTGATGTTGTTTACATGTTGAATTGATCTTATCCAGGCTTAGAACTTGCCTAGAAACACCAATTATGTTAAAACTGAAAATTAGGGTTTATGTTCTTAGCATTTGGGTATTTTTGATCCGCCTAGTTTTTGATGTTAAAACTTGGATAAAACAACTCATTAGGCTTCTAATATATCCCAGAAAAAGTTTGGTGACAATCCTATGGCTAGAATTCTTAGTCGTAATTCTTGAATTATTAGGGTTTAAGTTTTACGCATAAATTTATCTACGCGTAACTGTTTAATTGAGTATTCATGATTAAAACTGAAAAGGAATGAATGTATGTGTTAATATTGGTGATATGATGAATTTATTTAAGGTTTCTACGCGTGAAAAATTCAGAATCAAGGTTACTTGAACATCTACGCATAAGGATCACCTTACGCGTAGAATGTTATGCGTAAGAGAAATCTTACGCGTAACCTTTACGCGTAAGGTTCTACAATGGGGACTACGCGTATCCTGTGAAGGATATGCGTAAACAGTAACCTCTACGCTTAAGGTTCACTCTTAAGAGTAATCCTTACGCGTAAGGTTCCATATACGCTTAAGCGTAAGCTTTATGCCTAAGGCCCTCTTTTCCTACGCATAATATTTCTTACGCGTAAGTCAAGATCCTACGCATAAGCTTTTGCTTACGCGTATAACCACTCCTGTTTACGCATAAGCTTGCAAAACCTACGCCTAAGCCTAGTTTTAACCAAAATTATGAATTGTTACGCGTACAAACTTGTAAATAAATAAATCATAACGCCACGAAACCAAAAATGTCACTAATAAGCTTAAATGTTTAATAAGTTGTGTAAAATAAGTGAAAACTTGGACTTTAAAACTCAAAGTTAATCAACTCACTAAACTTATCACGATGTCTTTGGACTATTAGACTAACAAGTGACATTGGACTCGTAACAATCATCGACATAACACATTCAATAAATAGACAATAAAATCAACTGTTGACTAACGTAATGTCTTTCGATATGTTGGTTCTTTTGGCTAAATATCTTTCAGATCACGACATGGACGCTCAAATGCAAAATGTGGAAGCACCAAATGTTCTCACTATTGAAGATATCTTCCCTCATGGTTACCCTATGAAGATCGGAAAGAACAACCTCAGAGTTGATTTTGATACCTTCTCTTGTTCTGAGTCTTCATGCCAGATTGCTGCGGATATTCTGAAGTCTCACCCTTATCAGAACATGCTCACAAACTCTGCTACTATACCGGAGATCTACATTCACCAATTCTGGCATACAATGCAAAAGATCAAAGGTCAAAATGCTGTGACGGTGACGCTTAACAACAAACAAGTCACCATCACACCAGCAGATTTGAGGGCCATTCTTCTCATTCCTATCATCGAACCTACTCAATTCAATGCCACTCCAACTGAAGAGGTCGTTCTCCAATTCATGGTCGACATCGGCTATGATGAAGCTACCGGGGTTATCACAAAGCACTCATCTGTTGATCGCAAGAACATTCCCCAGCCATGGAGAACCCTCTACATAATGATTGCAAAATCTGTTTCTGGACGTGATAGTGGTCATGAGCATCCCAAACTCATGGAACTACAAATATTTTGGGCTTTGGTCAACAAGAAAGACATAGAAGTTGAAGCTCTGATATGGGACGACATGATGACTTTCCTTAAAAAGCTTGGCACAAAGATCCCGTATATTAGATACACCAAACTGTTGATCCAAAGAGCTCTAGGGTATAATCCTGATATTCCCTTGAGACTTGATGACCCCAAACAACACTCCGTGTTGTATGAGCCCATACTCACTGTCAGATTTAAGGACTCTACAACAAAGAAACAAGGTGCAGTGCTGCCATATTATCTTATTACTGATGATATCAAACAACTGTATTCGTACAAACGATATCTGGCAGCAGTTGAAGCTGGCAAAGTAGGTTTCATGGATGAAAAGTCCTCTGGTACACCTACCAGGAAAACCAGGAGAGGCATTGCAAGAAGTGTTACAAGCACTGAGAGTGTTAGGAAGTATCCGAAGAGGAGTCCTTCCCTCAAAAGGAAAGTTCCAATGAAAGAAGCAATCCCTATTCCCAAACCTGAACCGCAACAAAAGCTTACGGACGAGGACTCCGAGGATACTGAAACGGACGAAGAGGTCATCTACTCTAAAACTCCAATCGATGACACTCAAACAGTTGCAAAACCTCCCAGTCCAAAAGCTGATAAAGGTAAAGGTAAAACTCCAGTTGCTGAGCCAGAAGAAGAGGAGAGCTCGGATGAAGAACAACTGGATAAAGACTACAGGAATAAGGTGAAGAATATCAGACTCCAATACGTTGCCAAAGAGTTCGTAAAGGAACAAACTCGTGGCCCCAGAGGGTCAAGTGGTGGTGCACTATCTACACCAGTTCCTGATGCGGTTAATCAACCCGATAAGGGAACTGGTACCACCACCCACGATCCACAACAACGGCGACTGGAGGACACCATCACCTATGAATTTGAGGAGCCAGAAAAGGAAGAGACGGAGAAGATTTCTGATAAAGATGCTGAGGTTGCAGCTAAAGAAAAAGCAGAGAGAGAAACTCAAGCTCAAGCAGATGAAGAAGCCAGGATTAAGGCTGAAGAAATGGCTAAGTCTGGAAAAGATGACGAAGTTGATTATGATGACTTTCTTCTAGACAGCCCAACACGTTCCAAGGAACAAACTTCTGAGCCACCAAAAGACCCTGAGTCTCCTCATGTCTCATCATCATCAGACTCGTCTTCTCACTCTTCACCTCCACCATCCAAAGGCACAACCAGATCCACATCCAAGTCAGTGAAGAAACCAACCGACTCTTGGATATCCCGAGCTAAGACAAAGATTGTCAATGCTGTCAAGCAAGTCAGGAAGAAAGACGTGACCAACAAAAAGCTGAATCAACTCGCTGACAGAATCAACTTTCTTCAAAACGGGATAAACGAGTTGTTGAAAGAAAGGGAGCATATCCAGAAGTTTATCAAAGGAGATTTCCAACAAGAAATGGAGAAGACAGCAAGAGAATATACTCACAAGTTTCTTCTTGACACTGTTCCTGGAGTTACAAGGGAGATGTTAACCAGACAGCTCTATCCAAATCTCATGAAATTGGTCAAGCAAACAATGCAATCCACTCCGGTAACAATGACGATCAATCCAATTGAGCATGCAGTTCTCTCTGATGCAGAGTTGATTTCCAAGCTGGTGCTACAATTGTCTCAACGATCTGCAAATTTCACCTCTGACGAAAGTAAACTTGATGAGTGTGTAAATACTCATCATTTTTGGGTCAAATCTGAACTGCAAAACACTTAAAATGCTCAGAAATGCATCAAAATACTGAAAATATCTCAAAATTGCATTTTATATGTTTCAGATGCAAAATGTTTAAAATCAGATGAAAATTGAGCTAAGTTTGCATAATTGGCAGTTTCAGTCCCCCGAGTTTCAAAAGTTGTCAGAAATAGTCCCTGAGCACTTATTTCAAAAGAAAAGTCACCAAAGGTCCTTTTAAAATCATAAGTTGTCAAAATTAGTCCTTTGGTGAAAAATGTCAAAAGTTTTGAGAAATTACAAGTTTGGTCCTTCAAGTTTCAAAATTGGCAAAAATGGTCCTTGGAAATTTGAAAATGTCTATTTTGGTCCTTGTACTATTGAAGCTTGTCATTTTTGGTCCCTTGAAACAACTTTGGAAGAATGGCAGCATTGGTCCTTGGTCTTTCAGAAATTGCAAAACAAGTCCTTGTATTATTAAACCTAAGCCATGACCCTTGGACCTTGTCAAAACCATTTGGACCCCTGCCATATCCCTGATGACCCTCTCCTTTTTGACCCCCTGCCTATATATTTAACCCCGGTCAAACCAGGTCAAACCTAACCCAACCTTTTCCCGCCCACCTTCTTCTTCACCCACTCTCCCTGCAAACCCAGACCCTCCAGCTCACACTCCACCACCTTATCCCTCCACCTCACCCAACAATCCAAAATGCATTTATTGCATCTCCTTCCTTACACTCAATCCCCCCCAACTGGCAAATACCATTTTGGCGCCAAAAACTCATCTATGGCTAAAAATGATTCTTCTAATCCAATGGTTCTGGAGACAAGTGGGATTTGCTCAGAGTACTAGTGGAAGACCTTTTGCATATAAATAGAAGAAAGAGGAAAGGAGCAAAGAGTAGTTTTTAGCTGTAAAATTTCATGTATGTCGTTTTTATTTAAATTATCTTAGTTAAATTCTAAATCTGTAATCTTCAGCTTTCTTGTACTAAACTTAAGTTGTTTTATCATTGTAATCTATTTTCAAGTATCAATTTGAGGTCTTATCATAGTTTCATGTTTTCATGTTTATTGTTATAAGTTCAGTTTATATGTACTAAATTCCAAGCTTCAAATAGCTTATTTACTTCTCAAATAAGTTTATTAAAGCTGTTTATAGCTTCTAGTAAACTTACAAAACAGATTCTAGCAATTTCTCATTTTTGTCAACAAAAGTCAACTGTGATCAAATGGAAGTTGAAATGGTTTAAATACTTGATGCATTGCTGCTATGGAGTTGGAAATGGGTTGATTCTGAATTGGATATGGGTTGAGAACAGGTTAGGATAGCGGTGATTTGATCTCAGTGTGCATGCCATTGTGACAGGACACTTGTAAGTCTTAAAAGCTATCTCAATTTTATCTCAGTAGTATAGATTTAATAAGCTCAGCTTGTAGTTGATTAGTTTAGCTCAGTTTATGTGTTACTAAGTTTATTACATTAGTTCTAATTAACTAATGGTTCTAGTTAATTGAATCCGCATAAGTGTCTTATTTAATGAGATAGCCTGCAATAATTTGATATATGTGGTTTGAACCTGTGATTGCTGTCTTAATCTCATCAATAGGTCCTAATTAGATGTTTGGAATCTGAAATTGTTGGATAAAAGCTTTGATTCTCAGTTTGAAATGGAATTTGTTCTAAGTTGTTATGAAAAGTAGTGTTTGGATCAGGACTTGAATCCAAGCTTGGGATCACTTAAGCAGTTGAATGCAGTTGTTAAAGTCATATTTATGCATATAGAAGTTGTAGTGGTCATTACTTGGTATCTGCAAACACCCATAGTCAAAATCATTTAAAATCTCTTTCAAATCTCACCTCAGTTTCACTTAGGAACTCATACCTTGCATATAGGTTTAAAAATAGTTAAGTTAGCTAGCATTAGTTTCATTTCATCATAATTCATCATTATCAGTCCCTCATTTGGATTCAAATCTCACTTAAGTCAAACTTTTCATTTCTGCTTATAAAGTCAAAAATTGAAAAATGCAGTTTTGGCAAAACTTTGTATAATTTTCATGTGTTCAGTTCTGGGTCAATTTCATTAAAACTTTGGGCTTAACAACTTGAATTGGTCAAGAATTGAAAAATGATTTTTGTAGATTTTTAGTAATATTGTAAAAGCTTCAAAATAGCTTGTCAAGTTGAGCTTATCTCCCCTGTGCACACACTTAGTATATACTGAGTGTGCACAGGGCTTTGTGCAGAGCTTGGCACAAGCTCATAAGAGCTTGTCCAGGGCTCACATTTGGTTTTTAAGTAGCTAGCCATGTCAACTTTAGGTCCCAACATCTGTTTTTGAGTTTCAGCTTAGTTGAAGTGCTTATTTTCTAGCCACAAAGTAGCACCTAATAACTGTTAAGCACTTGATTTTCAAATACATCAAATCATAGCAGTTTGCACTTTAGAGGTTTAGGCTAGTTGTATTTAGTTCATTTCTAGTACTTTTAGCATATTATAGGTTCTGTGATAGTTTGGTGCTCATTTGTGGCCTTTGGCTTATTTTGAGTGCTTATTTATAAGCACTTGTCACTGCAGCCTCATATTCCTGCACATAAGCCACTGTTTTTATATTTTCATTAGATTCAGAATATTAATTTAGACTTTTCCTGAATTTTGCATATTTTCCTAGCTCTGTTTGCTATTTTTCCTCATTTAAAACAGTTTTTAGGCAATTTTAATTAGCTTTTAATACAATTAAATCAGAAAAGTTTCAAAAAAATAAGTTTTCATTTTTCCTAGGTTAAGATAAATATAAAAAGTCAAAAAAGTATTTTTCCAGATTTTTCATAGTTTAATTTGTAATTTTTAGCAATTTAATTAGTTTTAAATAGTTTTTAATTCATAGAAAATAGAAAAATAATCAGAAAAATACAAAATTAGTTTTGAAAATTCTCTTTAGTTATTTTAGATTTTTCTAAGTCATAATTTCATTTTTCTAGCTTTATTTTATATTTTCTTGTATTTTAGGCTATTATTAAATAAGTAAAAATAGTTTTTAAGTAATAATAATTAGATAAATAGTTATAAAAATAATTTTCTTTTTCTGAAAATTTTCTCTTGTCATTAGGATTGTAAAAATGTCATTTTTATATTTTTAGGATTAATATTGTTTAAGTTTCACATTTTCTTTTGTACGTCACGTAGTTTTTAAGTTAAATTTTATAAAAGAAAATTCAAAAACATCATTTTGCAAATAGTGATAGCGTTTATTTAATATAGTTTAGCTTTTTAATTTTCTTTAATTTGCATTTAAGCCCCTGTAATTTATAAACTTTTCCTTTAGGTTTAATCAATCATATCTCTTTTCCGTTCAAATCCTCTCGATCACTATTCGTTTGATTATTCATCGCACAGCTCGTTGGGACATAACGACCTGGGGAAACACTATACTCTCCTGGACTTCATTGCATTTGGTTCCAGACTGTTTGAAGTTTGTTACGGTTGACCATTCACAAGTGGTCAGCTTGTGTGACAAAACTTGACCGTCTGGGAGCGAATCAAATTTTGGCGCCGCTGCCGGGGAGCTGTGCTAATTATCTTATGCTTAGCAGATTAGTGATTTGAATATTCACTCCTTGTTTATACCATCTATATCTATATATATATTTTCTTATAAAAAATCCAAAAAAACCCAAAAACATCTTAAAACGTATAAAACACAAAAAAATATTTTTCTTTTGTTTCTATATATATATAAAAGATAAAAATACAAAAAGATTTGTCGTTTTCTTTGTTTAATAATAACAAAAAAAAATTACCACCGCAAACCAAGGCAGTGTACTACCTAACTGGGGGTACGACCATAATAAGTTCCCGAACCAAAGATTAAAACTTGCCTTTGTGTCCTTGTGAGTGGTGTACCTTTTTCAAAGAAGCCATTCATCTTGTGATTATTGGTTTAAGTTCACTGTCGTTTTGCCTCGATATTGTTTTAATTGGATTTGTTGTTATATCTACTTTTCAAAACCATAAAACCCAAAAAGATTCTTCTTTCCCCATTTTCATAATTCTCTTGTTTCCTCAAGTTACGTCTAGTGCATGCGCACTCGTTCTTCTAGATCATTGAGTCCTTTGCGTGATCTAGCAGAAATTCCTAGAAGACGTTCTCGTAGGCGTGCTGCCCAAATAGTCGAACCCGAGATTCGTACTATTTCAAACAACAATATGGCAGACGAACGAACTATGGCGGAAATGCTCCAAGCACCCATCGAGGGTTATGGAGATGCCATCATTTTACCAGTAATCAATTCTGATCACTTTGAATTGAAGACACATTTGATCCAACTTGTGTCTACGAATCAATTCCGCGGGTTTGATCGAGAAGACCCGTATGCACACATCCGTTGGTTTAACAAGTTGACTTCAACTATCAATTTCAAGGATGTGCCACAAAAAGTAATCAAGTTGATGCTTTTTCCATTCTCACTTGAGGGGCAGCCCGGATTTGGCTGGAAAAAGAACCCCTCGATCCATCGAAACTTGGGAGGATCTTGTTCAAAAGTTTGTCAATTATTTCTTTCCTCCATCAAAGACAACTAATCTTAAAAATGAAATTTCTGGATTTCGTCAAAATTTCGATGAAAACTTTGGAGAGGCATGGGAGAGATTCAAAGATCTCCTCAGGAAATGCCCCCATCATGAATTCACGGAGCTTCAACAAGTTAATATCTTTTATAATGGGTTGAACGGTAACGATCAAGATTCTTTGAACGCAGCCGCAGGTGGCAATATCTTGAATCGTAAGCCTAAAGATGTGATTGAGATTTGCGAAATAAAATCAAAAGTTCCTATTTCCCGCAACAAAGTCAATATTCCGAACACTCCTGCTTCTTCATCCGGTAACTCTTCCGAGTTAGCCGCTCCAATAGCCGAGCTAACGGACGTCATCCGTTGTATGATGAAAGAGGTAAAGGAAATCAAAAGCGAAATTCATAAGCCGGAACCAATCAAAGCCGTAAACAAGGTGTGTGAAACTTGTAGTGGTCCACACGCGTATTATGATTGTCAAGCAACCGATGCTTCTTTTTACCAAGCTCCCGTAGCTTCGGTAAACCACAATCAATACCGACCACAGGCTGATCCTCACTACCGTGCACCTAGCGGTATGACACCACCTGGTTTTCCTCCTGTGCAAAACCATGGCAATCAAAATCGCTTTTTTCCGAATCAAGGACACAACTTCAATAACTCTCAAAATTTCAATCAAAACCGGAACAATTTCAACCAACCTTATCAAGCTCCAAATCAGCAGAGTTATCAACAACCTTCTCAAGCTCCCCTACCAAATGACTTCATGAAAATTACTGAGTCAAGCATACGTTCAATGCAAACTCAGATCAATAACATGAGAGTTGAGCTAAAAAAGGAAATTGATACCACATTGTCTCGGCAGACAAATGAGTTGAAGAATATGATGAGCAGTTTCATGAACATGAATATGAACAAAGCTTCGTCATCTTCTGGAGGACTCCCAAGCAATACAGTTCCAAATCCAAATGCCGAGTTGAAAGCCGTCACCACTCGTAGTGGTAAGACGCACAATGGACCTTTGACTCCAATGCCTCCTCCACCAGGAGCAATGAGTCAAGTTACCAAGGATACAACAGACAAGGTGCATTTTTCAAGCCCACGAAGTACCGCACACGTCCCACCTTCGGTAGTCCAAGCTTTAAGACCGGAACCCGAAGTTCCGAAGACGAATTCTGAGCCAGAAATAACTTCCATCCCGGCTCAAAAGTCTAGTCAGCTTCCTTACCCATCAAGAATGCATGATGAGAAGCTCAAAGACAAAAACAAAGAGCAAATGGAAAATTTTTTCCAAATTTTCAATGAACTACACTTTGATATAAGCTTCGTTGATGCTCTCGTTCTAATGCCCAAATTTGCATCCACGCTTAAAGGCTTACTGACCAACAAAGATAAATTATCTGAGATGGCTAAAACCCCCCTCAATGAGCAATGCTCAGCGGTCCTTCTCAAGAAGCTTCCCCAAAAGCTTGAAGACCCTGGCAGATTTTTAATCCCGTGTGATTTCTGGGGGATGGTTCAATGCTCGCCTTGGCCGATCTTGGCGCTAGCATTAACCTCATGCCACTCTCAGTATGGAAGAAACTGTCTCTCCCTAAACTTTCATCCACTTGTATGACACTCGAGCTAGCGGACCGTACCATAACTCGTCCACTTGGGATAGCCGAGGATGTCGTGATGAAAGTAGGAAAGTTTCACTTTCCTACTGACTTTGTTGTAGTAGACTTTGATGCAGATCCTAGAGTTCCCCTCATCTTAGGGAGAGCTTTCTTGAGAACGAGTCGTGCTCTAATTGATGTATTTGCTGAAGAGTTGACCATACGGGTTGACAACGAAGAACTCACGTTTAATATCAACCAAAACTCCAAACCTCTATCCAAACAGAGTGTTGCCACAATTGATCAAAAATCTGAAAGAATCAATGCAACACTCTCAAATTTCACGGTTAAGAGGAGTCATCAAAAACGTGCTGAGCTAAAAGCTTTGAAAATCAACCCCGGTTCAAACAAATGGTTTGAAAGTTGTACCAGGGAAGTCAAGAGTGTTCTTGATGATGATGATCTAGAATCGGAGACTTTATCGGAAGTGGTGGAAATTGCTAGCTCTAAGAGCACACCACTTGTCCCACCTCCGGAATCAGTTTATCGTATCGAGTTTGTTAACTCTGTGGATGAAACCAAACTCTCTTCAGTTTCATCTGGATTGGATGATGATGTTTGTGATCCAATGGGAGACATTCTTCCCATTGAAGAATTGCTCAAAAATGATCCATCATCTCCTAGTCTTATTATTTCTGACTCTTCCATCCCTTCTCTCACTCCGGATGAGGAAGATGACAACTTTTGGAATGAAGTCGATGCCTTTCTTAGTGATGAGTCGATTCCAACAGGAATTGATAATACTTACTTTGATCCGGAGGGGGACATCCTTTTTCTGGAAAATCTGTTGATTGAAGAACCGTTTCCAACCCTCCCTACCGGAAATTCTGTTGACAATCACCATACAAGCTTCAAGTTTAAGCTTAAAAATGTCAAAAATGGTGGTTTGCTTCTTACTAATGAGGAATGGACATGCATTCTCATGCACATCTTTATTCCATTCTTCACAGATGGTGTGGTTGCTCTTTCCCTTTTCTCTTTCGGGAATGAGGACACCATCTTTGACCCCGGTATCATCCTTTATAGTTTCTACTATTAACAATACCGCGGTTGTATCTCGTCGGTGTGGAACTTTCTGATGTTCATATGTTTATTAACACTGTGAACGAAAGTCCGATCGAGATTGGTTTTCCACGTTGCTTCCCCAAGAACAAATGAATGCGGGGGTCGAGTCAAGCTAGCGACTCGGGAATCAAAAACAATAGCACACTGTATGGGTTTTCACCCATATTTCTGACTTCTTTCTACTTTCTACCACCCTAGTGTGGGGGAGTTGCCCCCCGCTGTTGAAAAAAAAAAAATCTTTCAAATAATGGCCGTAGTATTTCCCTTTTACGTTCTAAGTTTCGGCATAACAGCCGGTACTTTGAATATTGAGGGCAATATTCATTTCTAGTGTGGGGGGGAATTCTCACGAATTTTATCATGTAATTATACCGCCCAATTCCCCCATTTTTGGCCAAAATTATTTTTTGGAGTAAGTGTTTTGCACTTACTCAGCTTACGGTTATCAGTCCGCCATGTCTAATAAACAAAAGGATTGGCTAATCCAGGAGCAAACGGCTCTTGGTAAAGATATCTCAAATCCGTTGACGGCTTGCAATTTGCCCAAAATTGTATGGTATTCAGCTCACCATATCTTTAATTAGTGAAGAGTTGGCTAGCCCGCAAGTTTATGGCTTGTGGTAAAGGCAGTGGAAAACCATAATTGGTAATCAGCTCACCAAAGATATTTTATCTAAGAGTTGGCTAGTCCAGAAGCAAACGGCTTCTGGTAAAGACAAATCAAATCCATTGGAAGCTGGTGATTTGCTCAAAATCATTTGGTTATCGGTGTACCAAGGTTCTTACTTGAACTGAAATATTTGGCTACTCCAGAAGTAATGGCTTTTGGTAAAGAGATTCAAATCCATTAAGTTTTTCTCAAAAGATTGCTAGAGACTAGCAATAGTTTAGTGTGGGGGATTGATGAGTGTGTAAATACTCATCATTTTTGGGTCAAATCTGAACTGCAAAACACTTAAAATACTCAGAAATGCATCAAAATACTGAAAATATCTCAAAATTGCATTTTATATGTTTCAGATGCAAAATGTTTAAAATCAGATGAAAATTGAGCTAAGTTTGCATAATTGGCAGTTTCAGTCCCCCGAGTTTCAAAAGTTGTCAGAAATAGTCCCTGAGCACTTATTTCAAAAGAAAAGTCACCAAAGGTCCTTTTAAAATCATAAGTTGTCAAAATTAGTCCTTTGGTGAAAAATGTCAAAAGTTTTGAGAAATTACAAGTTTGGTCCTTCAAGTTTCAAAATTGGCAAAAATGGTCCTTGGAAATTTGAAAATGTCTATTTTGGTCCTTGTACTATTGAAGCTTGTCATTTTTGGTCCCTTGAAACAACTTTGGAAGAATGGCAGCATTGGTCCTTGGTCTTTCAGAAATTGCAAAACAAGTCCTTGTATTATTAAACCTAAGCCATGACCCTTGGACCTTGTCAAAACCATTTGGACCCCTGCCATATCCCTTATGACCCTCTCCTTTTTGACCCCCTGCCTATATATTTAACCCCGGTCAAACCAGGTCAAACCCAACCCAACCTTTTCCCGCCCACCTTCTTCTTCACCCACTCTCCCTGCAAACCCAGACCCTCCAGCTCACACTCCACCACCTTATCCCTCCACCTCACCCAACAATCCAAAATGCATTTATTGCATCTCCTTCCTTACACTCAATCCCCCCAACTGGCAAATACCATTTTGGCGCCAAAAACTCATCTATGGCTAAAAATGATTCTTCTAATCCAATGGTTCTGGAGACAAGTGGGATTTGCTCAGAGTACTAGTGGAAGACCTTTTGCATATAAATAGAAGAAAGAGGAAAGGAGCAAAGAGTAGTTTTTAGCTGTAAAATTTCATGTATGTCGTTTTTATTTAAATTATCTTAGTTAAATTCTAAATCTGTAATCTTCAGCTTTCTTGTACTAAACTTAAGTTGTTTTATCATTGTAATCTATTTTCAAGTATCAATTTGAGGTCTTATCATAGTTTCATGTTTTCATGTTTATTGTTATAAGTTCAGTTTATATGTACTAAATTCCAAGCTTCAAATAGCTTATTTACTTCTCAAATAAGCTTATTAAAGCTGTTTATAGCTTCTAGTAAACTTACAAAACAGATTCTAGCAATTTCTCATTTTGGTCAACAAAAGTCAACTGTGATCAAATGGAAGTTGAAATGGTTTAAATACTTGATGCATTGCTGCTATAGAGTTGGAAATGGGTTGATTCTGAATTGGATATGGGTTGAGAACAGGTTAGGATAGCGGTGATTTGATCTCAGTGTGCATGCCATTGTGACAGGACACTTGTAAGTCTTAAAAGCTATCTCAATTTTATCTCAGTAGTATAGATTTAATAAGCTCAGCTTGTAGTTGATTAGTTTAGCTCAGTTTATGTGTTACTAAGTTTATTACATTAGTTCTAATTAACTAATGGTTCTAGTTAATTGAATCCGCATAAGTGTCTTATTTAATGAGATAGCCTGCAATAATTTGATATATGTGGTTTGAACCTGTGATTGCTGTCTTAATCTCATCAATAGGTCCTAATTAGATGTTTGGTATCTGAAATTGTTGGATAAAAGCTTTGATTCTCAGTTTGAAATGGAATTTGTTCTAAGTTGTTATGAAAAGTAGTGTTTGGATCAGGACTTGAATCCAAGCTTGGGATCACTTAAGCAGTTGAATGCAGTTGTTAAAGTTATTATTATGCATATAGAAGTTGTAGTGGTCATTACTTGGTATCTGCAAACACCCATAGTCAAAATCATTTAAAATCTCTTTCAAATCTCACCTCAGTTTCACTTAGGAACTCATACCTTGCATATAGGTTTAAAAATAGTTAAGTTAGCTAGCATTAGTTTCATTTCATCATAATTCATCATTATCAGTCCCTCATTTGGATTCAAATCTCACTTAAGTCAAACTTTTCATTTCTGCTTATAAAGTCAAAAATTGAAAAATGCAGTTTTGGCAAAACTTTGTATAATTTTCATGTGTTCAGTTCTGGGTCAATTTCATTAAAACTTTGGGCTTAACAACTTGAATTGGTCAAGAATTGAAAAATGATTTTTGTAGATTTTTAGTAATATTGTAAAAGCTTCAAAATAGCTTGTCAAGTTGAGCTTATCTCCCCTGTGCACACACTTAGTATATACTGAGTGTGCACAGGCTTTGTGCAGAGCTTGGCACAAGCTCATAAGAGCTTGTACAGGGCTCACATTTGGTTTTTAAGTAGCTAGCCAGGTCAACTTTAGGTCCCAACATCTGTTTTTGAGTTTCAGCTTAGTTGAAGTGCTTATTTTCTAGCCACAAAGTAGCACCTAATAACTGTTAAGCACTTGATTTTCAAATACATCAAATCATAGCAGTTTGCACTTTAGAGGTTTAGGCTAGTTGTATTTAGTTCATTTCTAGTACTTTTAGCATATTATAGGTTCTGTGATAGTTTGGTGCTCATTTGTGGCCTTTGGCTTATTTTGAGTGCTTATTTATAAGCACTTGTCACTGCAGCCTCATATTCCTGCACATAAGCCACTGTTTTTATATTTTCATTAGATTCAGAATATTAATTTAGACTTTTCCTGAATTTTGCATATTTTCCTAGCTCTGTTTGCTATTTTTCCTCATTTAAAACAGTTTTTAGGCAATTTTAATTAGCTTTTAATACAATTAAATCAGAAAAGTTTCAAAAAAAATAAGTTTTCATTTTTCCTAGGTTAAGATAAATATAAAAAGTCAAAAAAATATTTTTCCAGATTTTTCATATTTTAATTTGTAATTTTAGCAATTTAATTAGTTTTAAATAGTTTTTAATTCATAGAAAATAGAAAAATAATCAGAAAAATACAAAATTAGTTTTGAAAATTCTCTTTAGTTATTTTAGATTTTTCTAAGTCATAATTTCATTTTTCTAGCTTTATTTTATATTTTCTTGTATTTTAGGCTATTATTAAATAAGTAAAAATAGTTTTTAAGTAATAATAATTAGATAAATAGTTATAAAAATAATTTTCTTTTTCTGAAAATTTTCTCTTGTCATTAGGATTGTAAAAATGTCATTTTTATATTTTTAGGATTAATATTGTTTAAGTTTCACATTCTCTTTTGTACGTCACGTAATTTTTAAGTTAAATTTTATAAAAGAAAATTCAAAAACATCATTTTGCAAATAGTGATAGCGTTTATTTAATATAGTTTATCTTTTTAATTTTCTTTAATTTGCATTTAAGCCCCTGTAATTTATAAACTTTTCCTTTAGGTTTAATCAATCATATCTCTTTTCCGTTCAAATCCTCTCGATCACTATTCGTTTGATTATTCATCGCACAGCTCGTTGGGACATAACGACCTGGGGAAACACTATACTCTCCTGGACTTCATTGCATTTGGTTCCAGACTGTTTGAAGTTTGTTACGGTTGACCATTCACAAGTGGTCAGCTTGTGTGACAAAACTTGACCGTCTGGGAGCGAATCAAATTTTGGCGCCGCTGCCGGGGAGCTGTGCTAATTATCTTACGCTTAGCAAATTAGTGATTTGAATATTCACTCCTTGTTTATACCATCTATATCTATATATATATTTTCTTATAAAAAATCCAAAAAAACCCAAAAACATCTTAAAACGTATAAAACACAAAAAAAAAATTTTCTTTTGTTTCTATATATATATAAAAGATAAAAATACAAAAAGATTTGTCGTTTTCTTTGTTTAATAATAACAAAAAAAAAATTACCACCGCAAACCAAGGCAGTGTACTACCTAACTGGGGGTACGACCATAATAAGTTCCCGAACCAAAGATTAAAACTTGCCTTTGTGTCCTTGTGAGTGGTGTACCTTTTTCAAAGAAGCCATTCATCTTGTGATTATTGGTTTAAGTTCACTGTCGTTTTGCCTCGATATTGTTTTAATTGGATTTGTTGTTATATCTACTTTTCAAAACCATAAAACCCAAAAGATTCTTCTTTCCCCATTTTCATAATTCTCTTGTTTCCTCAAGTTACGTCTAGTGCATGCGCACTCGTTCTTCTAGATCATTGAGTCCTTTGCGTGATCTAGCAGAAATTCCTAGAAGACGTTCTCGTAGACGTGCTGCCCAAATAGTCGAACCCGAGATTCGTACTATTTCAAACAACAATATGGCAGACGAACGAACTATGGCGGAAATGCTCCAAGCACCCATCGAGGGTTATGGAGATGCCATCATTTTACCAGTAATCAATTCTGATCACTTTGAATTGAAGACACATTTGATCCAACTTGTGTCTACGAATCAATTCCGCGGGTTTGATCGAGAAGACCCGTATGCACACATCCGTTGGTTTAACAAGTTGACTTCAACTATCAATTTCAAGGATGTACCACAAAAAGTAATCAAGTTGATGCTTTTTCCATTCTCACTTGAGGGGGCAGCCCGGATTTGGCTGGAAAAAGAACCCCCTCGATCCATCGAAACTTGGGAGGATCTTGTTCAAAAGTTTGTCAATTATTTCTTTCCTCCATCAAAGACAACTAATCTTAAAAATGAAATTTCTGGATTTCGTCAAAATTTCGATGAAAACTTTGGAGAGGCATGGGAGAGATTCAAAGATCTCCTCAGGAAATGCCCCCATCATGAATTCACGGAGCTTCAACAAGTTAATATCTTTTATAATGGGTTGAACGGTAACGATCAAGATTCTTTGAACGCAGCCGCAGGTGGCAATATCTTGAATCGTAAGCCTAAAGATGTGATTGAGATTTGCGAAATAAAATCAAAAGTTCCTATTTCTCGCAACAAAGTCAATATTCCGAACACTCCTGCTTCTTCATCCGGTAACTCTTCCGAGTTAGCCGCTCCAATAGCCGAGCTAACGGACGTCATCCGTTGTATGATGAAAGAGGTAAAGGAAATCAAAAGCGAAATTCATAAGCCGGAACCAATCAAAGCCGTAAACAAGGTGTGTGAAACTTGTAGTGGTCCACACGCGTATTATGATTGTCAAGCAACCGATGCTTCTTTTTACCAAGCTCCCGTAGCTTCGGTAAACCACAATCAATACCGACCACAAGCTGATCCTCACTACCGTGCACCTAGCGGTATGACACCACCTGGTTTTCCTCCTGTGCAAAACCATGGCAATCAAAATCGCTTTTTTCCGAATCAAGGACACAACTTCAATAACTCTCAAAATTTCAATCAAAACCGGAACAATTTCAACCAACCTTATCAAGCTCCAAATCAGCAGAGTTATCAACAACCTTCTCAAGATCCCCTACCAAATGACTTCATGAAAATTACTGAGTCAAGCATACGCTCAATGCAAACTCAGATCAATAACATGAGAGTTGAGCTAAAAAGGAAATTGATACCACATTGTCTCGGCAGACAAATGAGTTGAAGAATATGATGAGCAGTTTCATGAACATGAATATGAACAAAGCTTCGTCATCTTCTGGAGGACTCCCAAGCAATACAGTTCCAAATCCAAATGCCGAGTTGAAAGCCGTCACCACTCGTAGTGGTAAGACGCACAATGGACCTTCGACTCCAATGCCTCCTCCACCAGGAGCAATGAGTCAAGTTACCAAGGATACAACGGACAAGGTGCATTTTTCAAGCCCACGAAGTACCGCACACGTCCCACCTTCGGTAGTCCAAGCTTTAAGTCCGGAACCCGAAGTTCCGAAGACGAATTCTGAGCCAGAAATAACTTCCATTCCGGCTCAAAAGTCTAGTCAGCTTCCTTACCCATCAAGAATGCATGATGAGAAGCTCAAAGACAAAAACAAAGAGCAAATGGAAAATTTTTTCCAAATTTTCAATGAACTACACTTTGATATAAGCTTCGTTGATGCTCTCGTTCTAATGCCCAAATTTGCATCCACGCTTAAAGGCTTACTGACCAACAAAGATAAATTATCTGAGATGGCTAAAACCCCTCTCAATGAGCAATGCTCAGCGGTCCTTCTCAAGAAGCTTTCCAAAAAGCTTGAAGACCCTGGCAGGTTTTTAATCCCGTGTGATTTCTTGGGGATGGTTCAATGCTCCGCCTTGGCCGATCTTGGCGCTAGCATTAACCTCATGCCACTCTCAGTATGGAAGAAACTGTCTCTTCCTAAACTTTCATCCACTTGTATGACACTCGAGCTAGCGGACCGTACCATAACTCGTCCACTTGGGATAGCCGAGGATGTCGTGATGAAAGTAGGAAAGTTTCACTTTCCTACTGACTTTGTTGTAGTAGACTTTGATGCAGATCCTAGAGTTCCCCTCATCTTAGGGAGAGCTTTCTTGAGAACGAGTCGTGCTCTAATTGATGTATTTGCTGAAGAGTTGACCATACGGGTTGACAACGAAGAACTCACGTTTAATATCAACCAAAACTCCAAACCTCTATCCAAACAGAGTGTTGCCACAATTGATCAAAAATCTGAAAGAATCAATGCAACACTCTCAAATTTCACGGTTAAGAGGAGTCACCAAAAACGTGCTGAGCTAAAAGCGTTGAAAATCAACCCTGGTTCAAACAAATGGTTTGAAAGTTGTACCAAGGAAGTCAAGAGTGTTCTTGATGATGATGATCTAGAATCGGAGACTTTATCGGAAGTGGTGGAAATTGCTAGCTCTAAGAGCACACCACTTGTCCCACCTCCGGAATCAGTTTATCGTATCGAGTTTGTTAACTCTGTGGATGAAACCAAACTCTCTTCAGTTTCATCTGGATTGGATGATGATGTTTGTGATCCAATGGGAGACATTCTTCCCATTGAAGAATTGCTCAAAAATGATCCATCATCTCCTAGTCTTATTATTTCCGACTCTTCCATCCCTTCTCTCACTCCGGATGAGGAAGATGACAACTTTTGGAATGAAGTCGATGCCTTTCTTAGTGATGAGTCGATTCCAACAGGAATTGATAATACTTACTTTGATCCGGAGGGGGACATCCTTTTTCTGGAAAATCTGTTGATTGAAGAACCGTTTCCAACCCTCCCTACCGGAAATTCGTTTGACAATCACCATACAAGCTTCAAGTTTAAGCTTAAAAATGTCAAAAATGGTGATTTGCTTCTTACTAATGAGGAATGGACATGCATTCTCATGCACATCTTTATTCCATTCTTCACAGATGGTGTGGTTGCTCTTTCCCTTTTCTCTTTCGGGAATGAGGACACCATCTTTGACCCCGGTATCATCCTTTATAGTTTCTACTATTAACAATACCGCGGTTGTATCTCGTCGGTGTGGAACTTTCTGATGTTCATATGTTTATTAACACTGTGAACGAAAGTCCGATCGAGATTGGTTTTCCACGTTGCTTCCCCATGAACAAATGAATGCGGGGTCGAGTCAAGCTAGCGACTCGGGAATCAAAAACAGTAGCACACTATATGGGTTTTCACCCATATTTCTGACTTCTTTCTATTTTCTACCACCCTAGTCTGGGGAGTTGCCCCCCGCTGTTGTAAAAAAAAAAAAAATCTTTCAAATAATGGCCGTAGTATTTCCCTTTTACGTTCTAAGTTTCGGCATAACAGCCGGTACTTTGAATATTGAGGGCAATATTCATTTCTAGTGTGGGGGGGAATTCTCACGAATTTTATCATGTAATTATACCGCCCAATTCCCCCATTTTTGGCCAAAATTTTTTTTTGGAGTAAGTGTTTTGCACTTACTCAGCTTACGGTTATCAGTCCGCCATGTCTAATAAACAAAAGGATTGGCTAATCCAGGAGCAAACGGCTCTTGGTAAAGATATCTCAAATCCGTTGACGGCTTGCAATTTGCCCAAAATTGTATGGTATTCAGCTCACCATATCTTTAATTAGTGAAGAGTTGGCTAGCCCGCAAGTTTATGGCTTGTGGTAAAGGCAGTGGAAAACCATAATTGGTAATCAGCTCACCAAAGATATTTTATCTAAGAGTTGGCTAGTCCAGAAGCAAACGGCTTCTGGTAAAGACAAATCAAATCCGTTGGAAGCTGGTGATTTGCTCAAAATCATTTGGTTATCGGTGTACCAAGGTTCTTACTTGAACTGAAATATTTGGCTACTCCAGAAGTAATGGCTTTTGGTAAAGAGATTCAAATCCATTAAGTTTTTCTCAAAAGATTGCTAGAGACTAGCAATAGTTTAGTGTGGGGGATTGATGAGTGTGTAAATACTCATCATTTTTAGGTCAAATCTGAACTGCAAAACACTTAAAATACTCAGAAATGCATCAAAATACTGAAAATATCTCAAAATTGCATTTTATATGTTTTAGATGCAAAATGTTTAAAATCAGATGAAAATTGAGCTAAGTTTGCATAATTGGCAGTTTCAGTCCCCCGAGTTTCAAAAGTTGTCAGAAATAGTCCCTGAGCACTTATTTCAAAAGAAAAGTCACCAAAGGTCCTTTTAAAATCATAAGTTGTCAAAATTAGTCCTTTGGTGAAAAATGTCAAAAGTTTTGAGAAATTACAAGTTTGGTCCTTCAAGTTTCAAAATTGGCAAAAATGGTCCTTGGAAATTTGAAAATGTCTATTTTGGTCCTTGTACTATTGAAGCTTGTCATTTTTGGTCCCTTGAAACAACTTTGGAAGAATGGCAGCATTGGTCCTTGGTCTTTCAGAAATTGCAAAACAAGTCCTTGTATTATTAAACCTAAGCCAGGACCCTTGGACCTTGTCAAAACCATTTGGACCCCTGCCATATCCCTTATGACCCTCTCCTTTTTGACCCCCTGCCTATATATTTAACCCCGGTCAAACCAGGTCAAACCTAACCCAACCTTTTCCCCGCCACCCTTCTTCACCCACTCTCCCTGCAAACCCAGACCCTCCAGCTCACACTCCACCACCTTATCCCTCCACCTCACCCAACAATCCAAAATGCATTTATTGCATCTCCTTCCTTACACTCAATCCCCCCCAACTGGCAAATACCATTTTGGTGCCAAAAACTTATCTATGGCTAAAAATGATTCTTCTAATCCAATGGTTCTGGAGACAAGTGGGATTTGCTCAGAGTACTAGTGGAAGACCTTTTGCATATAAATAGAAGAAAGAGGAAAGGAGCAAAGAGTAGTTTTTAGCTTTAAAATTTCATGTATGTCGTTTTTATTTAAATTATCTTAGTTAAATTTTAAATCTGTAATCTTCAGCTTTCTTGTACTAAACTTAAGTTGTTTTATCATTGTAATTTATTTTCAAGTATCAATTTGAGGTCTTATCATAGTTTCATGTTTTCATGTTTATTGTTATAAGTTCAGTTTATATGTACTAAATTCCAAGCTTCAAATAGCTTATTTACTTCTCAAATAAGCTTATTAAAGCTGTTTATAGCTTCTAGTAAACTTACAAAACAGATTCTAGCAATTTCTCATTTTGGTCAACAAAAGTCAACTGTGATCAAATGGAAGTTGAAATGGTTTAAATACTTGATGCATTGCTGCTATGGAGTTGGAAATGGGTTGATTCTGAATTGGATATGGGTTGAGAACAGGTTGGGATAGTGGTGATTTGATCTCAGTGTGCATGCCATTGTGACAGGACACTTGTAAGTCTTAAAAGCTATCTCAATTTTATCTCAGTAGTATAGATTTAATAAGCTCAGCTTGTAGTTGATTAGTTTAGCTCAGTTTATGTGTTACTAAGTTTATTACATTAGTTCTAATTAACTAATGGTTCTAGTTAATTGAATCCGCATAAGTGTCTTATTTAATGAGATAGCCTGCAATAATTTGATATATGTGGTTTGAACCTGTGATTGTTGTCTTAATCTCATCAATAGGTCCTAATTAGATGTTTGGAATCTGAAATTGTTGGATAAAAGCTTTGATTCTCAGTTTGAAATGGAATTTGTTCTAAGTTGTTATGAAAAGTAGTGTTTGGATCAGGACTTGAATCCAAGCTTGGGATCACTTAAGCAGTTGAATGCAGTTGTTAAAGTCATTATTATGCATATAGAAGTTGTAGTGGTCATTACTTGGTATCTGCAAACACCCATAGTCAAAATCATTTAAAATCTCTTTCAAATCTCACCTCAGTTTCACTTAGGAACTCATACCTTGCATATAGGTTTAAAAATAGTTAAGTTAGCTAGCATTAGTTTCATTTCATCATAATTCATCATTATCAGTCCCTCATTTGGATTCAAATCTCACTTAAGTCAAACTTTTCATTTCTGATTATAAAGTCAAAAATTGAAAAATGCAGTTTTGGCAAAACTTTGTATAATTTTCATGTGTTCAGTTCTGGGTCAATTTCATTAAAACTTTGGGCTTAACAACTTGAATTGGTCAAGAATTGAAAAATGATTTTTGTAGATTTTTAGTAATATTGTAAAAGCTTCAAAATAGCTTGTCAAGTTGAGCTTATCTCCCCTGTGCACACACTTAGTATATACTGAGTGTGCACAGGCTTTGTGCAGAGCTTGGCACAAGCTCATAAGAGCTTGTACAGGGCTCACATTTGGTTTTTAAGTAGCTAGCCAGGTCAACTTTAGGTCCCAACATCGTTTTGAGTTTCACTTAGTTGAAGTGCTTATTTTCTAGCCACAAAGTAGCACCTAATAACTGTTAAGCACTTGATTTTCAAATACATCAAATCATAGCAGTTTGCACTTTAGAGGTTTAGGCTAGTTGTATTTAGTTCATTTCTAGTACTTTTAGCATATTATAGGTTCTGTGATAGTTTGGTGCTCATTTGTGGCCTTTGGCTTATTTTGAGTGCTTATTTATAAGCACTTGTCACTGCAGCCTCATATTCCTGCACATAAGCCACTGTTTTTATATTTTCATTAGATTCAGAATATTAATTTAGACTTTTCCTGAATTTTGCATATTTTCCTAGCTCTGTTTGCTATTTTTCCTCATTTAAAACAGTTTTTAGGCAATTTTAATTAGCTTTTAATACAATTAAATCAGAAAAGTTTCAAAAAAATAAGTTTTCATTTTTCCTAGGTTAAGATAAATATAAAAAGTCAAAAAAAATATTTTTCCAGATTTTTCATAGTTTAATTTGTAATTTTTAGCAATTTAATTAGTTTTAAATAGTTTTTAATTCATAGAAAATAGAAAAATAATCAGAAAAATACAAAATTAGTTTTGAAAATTCTCTTTAGTTATTTTAGATTTTTCTAAGTCATAATTTCATTTTTCTAGCTTTATTTTATATTTTCTTGTATTTTAGGCTATTATTAAATAAGTAAAAATAGTTTTTAAGTAATAATAATTAGATAAATAGTTATAAAAATAATTTTCTTTTTCTGAAAATTTTCTCTTGTCATTAGGATTGTAAAAATGTCATTTTTATATTTTTAGGATTAATATTGTTTAAGTTTCACATTCTCTTTTGTACGTCACGTAGTTTTTAAGTTAAATTTTATAAAAGAAAATTCAAAAACATCATTTTGCAAATAGTGATAGCGTTTATTTAATATAGTTTATCTTTTTAATTTTCTTTAATTTGCATTTAAGCCCCTGTAATTTATAAACTTTTTCTTTAGGTTTAATCAATCATATCTCTTTTTCCGTTCAAATCTCTCGATCACTATTCGTTTGGTGATTCATCGCACAGCTCGTTGGGACATAACGACCTGGGGAAACACTATACTCTCCTGGACTTCATTGCATTTGGTTCCAGACTGTTTGAAGTTTGTTACGGTTGACCATTCACAAGTGGTCAGCTTGTGTGACAAAACTTGACCGTCTGGAAGCGAATCAAATTTTACGCCGCTGCCGAGGAGCTGTGCTAATTATCTTACGCTTAGCAGATTAGTGATTTGAATATTCACTCCTTGTTTATACCATCTATATCTATATATATATTTTCTTATAAAAATCCAAAAACCCAAAAACATCTTAAAACGTATAAAACAAAAAAATATTTTTCTTTTGTTTCTATATATATATAAAAGATAAAAATACAAAAAGATTTGTCGTTTTCTTTGTTTAACAATAACAACAAAAAAAATTACCACCGCAAACCAAGGCAGTGTACTACCTAACTGGGGTACGACCATAATAAGTTCCCGAACCAAAGATTAAAACTTGCCTTTGTGTCCTTGTGAGTGGTGTACCTTTTCAAAGAAGCCATTCATCTTGTGATTATTGGTTTAAGTTCCCTGTCGTTTTGCCTCGATATTGTTTTAATTGGATTTGTTGTTATATCTACTTTTCAAAACCATAAAACCCAAAAGATTCTTCTTTCCCCATTTTCATAATTCTCTTGTTTCCTCAAGTTACGTCTAGTGCATGCGCACTCGTTCTTCTAGATCATTGAGTCCTTTGCGTGATCTAGCAGAAATTCCTAGAAGACGTTCTCGTAGACGTACTGCCCAAATAGTCGAACCCGAGATTCGTACTATTTCAAACAACAATATGGCAGACGAACGAACTATGGCTGAAATGCTCCAAGCACCCATCGAGGGTTATGGAGATGCCATCATTTTACCAGTAATCAATTCTGATCACTTTGAATTGAAGACACATTTGATCCAACTTGTGTCTACGAATCAATTCCGCGGGTTTGATCGAGAAGACCCGTATGCACACATCCGTTGGTTTAACAAGTTGACTTCAACTATCAATTTCAAGGATGTACCACAAAAAGTAATCAAGTTGATGCTTTTTCCATTCTCACTTGAGGGGCAGCCCGGATTTGGCTGGAAAAAGAACCCCTCGATCCATCGAAACTTGGGAGGATCTTGTTCAAAAGTTTGTCAATTATTTCTTTCCTCCATCAAAGACGACTAATCTTAAAAATGAAATTTCTGGATTTCGTCAAAATTTCGATGAAAACTTTGGAGAGGCATGGGAGAGATTCAAAGATCTCCTCAGGAAATGCCCCCATCATGAATTCACGGAGCTTCAACAAGTTAATATCTTTTATAATGGGTTGAACGGTAACGATCAAGATTCTTTGAACGCAGCCGCAGGTGGCAATATCTTGAATCGTAAGCCTAAAGATGTGATTGAGATTTGCGAAATAAAATCAAAAGTTCCTATTTCCCGCAACAAAGTCAATATTCCGAACACTCCTGCTTCTTCATCCGGTAACTCTTCCGAGTTAGCCGCTCCAATAGCCGAGCTAACGGACGTCATCCGTTGTATGATGAAAGAGGTAAAGGAAATCAAAAGCGAAATTCATAAGCCGGAACCAATCAAAACCGTAAACAAGGTGTGTGAAACTTGTAGTGGTCCACACGCGTATTATGATTGTCAAGCAACCGATGCTTCTTTTTACCAAGCTCCCGTAGCTTCGGTAAACCACAATCAATACCGACCACAGGCTGATCCTCACTACCGTGCACCTAGCGGTATGACACCACCTGGTTTTCCTCCTGTGCAAAACCATGGCAATCAAAATCGCTTTGTTCCGAATCAAGGACACAACTTCAATAACTCTCAAAATTTCAATCAAAACCGGAACAATTTCAACCAACCTTATCAAGCTCCAAATCAGCAGAGTTATCAACAACCTTCTCAAGCTCCCCTACCAAATGACTTCATGAAAATTACTGAGTCAAGCATACGTTCAATGCAAACTCAGATCAATAACATGAGAGTTGAGCTAAAAAAGGAAATTGATACCACATTGTCTCGGCAGACAAATGAGTTGAAGAATATGATGAGCAGTTTCATGAACATGAATATGAACAAAGCTTCGTCATCTTCTGGAGGACTCCCAAGCAATACAGTTCCAAATCCAAATGTCGAGTTGAAAGCCGTCACCACTCGTAGTGGTAAGACGCACAATGGACCTTTGACTCCAATGCCTCCTCCACCAGGAGCAATGAGTCAAGTTACCAAGGATACAACAGACAAGGTGCATTTTTCAAGCCCACGAAGTACCGCACACGTCCCACCTTCGGTAGTCCAAGCTTTAAGACCGGAACCCGAAGTTCCGAAGACGAATTCTGAGTCAGAAATAACTTCCATCCCGGCTCAAAAGTCTAGTCAGCTTCCTTACCCATCAAGAATGCATGATGAGAAGCTCAAAGACAAAAACAAAGAGCAAATGGAAAATTTTTTCCAAATTTTCAATGAACTACACTTTGATATAAGCTTCGTTGATGCTCTCGTTCTAATGCCCAAATTTGCATCCACGCTTAAAGGCTTACTGACCAACAAAGATAAATTATCTGAGATGGCTAAAACCCCTCTCAATGAGCAATGCTCAGCGGTCCTTCTCAAGAAGCTTCCCAAAAAGCTTGAAGACCCTGGCAGGTTTTTAATCCCGTGTGATTTCTTGGGGATGGTTCAATGCTCCGCCTTGGCCGATCTTGGCGCTAGCATTAACCTCATGCCACTCTCAGTATGGAAGAAACTGTCTCTCCCTAAACTTTCATCCACTTGTATGACACTCGAGCTAGCGGACCGTACCATAACTCGTCCACTTGGGATAGCCGAGGATGTCGTGATGAAAGTAGGAAAGTTTCACTTTCCTACTGACTTTGTTGTAGTAGACTTTGATGCAGATCCTAGAGTTCCCCTCATCTTAGGGAGAGCTTTCTTGAGAACGAGTCGTGCTCTAATTGATGTATTTGCTGAAGAGTTGACCATACGGGTTGACAACGAAGAACTCACGTTTAATATCAACCAAAACTCCAAACCTCTATCCAAACAGAGTGTTGCCACAATTGATCAAAAATCTGAAAGAATCAATGCAACACTCTCAAATTTCACGGTTAGGAGGAGTCACCAAAACGTGCTTGAGCTAAAAGCTTTGAAAATCAACCCTGGTTCAAACAAATGGTTTGAAAGTTGTACCAAGGAAGTCAAGAGTGTTCTTGATGATGATGATCTAGAATCGGAGACTTTATCGGAAGTGGTGGAAATTGCTAGCTCTAAGAGCACACCACTTGTCCCACCTCCGGAATCAGTTTATCGTATCGAGTTTGTTAACTCTGTGGATGAAACCAAACTCTCTTCAGTTTCATCTGGATTGGATGATGATGTTTGTGATCCAATGGGAGACATTCTTCCCATTGAAGAATTGCTCAAAAATGATCCATCATCTCCTAGTCTTATTATTTCCGACTCTTCCATCCCTTCTCTCACTCCGGATGAGGAAGATGACAACTTTTGGAATGAAGTCGATGCCTTTCTTAGTGATGAGTCGATTTCAACAGGAATTGATAATAATTACTTTGATCCGGAGGGGGACATCCTTTTTCTGGAAAATCTGTTGATTGAAGAACCGTTTCCAACCCTCCCTACCGGAAATTCTGTTGACAATCACCATACAAGCTTCAAGTTTAAGCTTAAAAATGTCAAAAATGGTGATTTCCTTCTTACTAATGAGGAATGGACATGCATTCTCATGCACATCTTTATTCCATTCTTCACAGATGGTGTGGTTGCTCTTTCCCTTTTCTCTTTCGGGAATGAGGACACCATCTTTGACCCCGGTATCATCCTTTATAGTTTCTACTATTAACAATACCGCGGTTGTATCTCGTCGGTGTGGAACTTTCTGATGTTCATATGTTTATTAACACTGTGAACGAAAGTCCGATCGAGATTGGTTTTCCACGTTGCTTCCCTAAGAACAAATGAATGCGGGGGTCGAGTCAAGCTAGCGACTCGGGAATCAAAAACAATAGCACACTGTATGGGTTTTCACCCATATTTCTGACTTCTTTCTACTTTCTACCACCCTAGTGTGGGGGAGTTGCCCCCCGCTGTTGTAAAAAAAAAAAAAAAAATCTTTCAAATAATGGCCGTAGTATTTCCCTTTTACGTTCTAAGTTTCGGCATAACAGCCGGTACTTTGAATATTGAGGGCAATATTCATTTCTAGTGTGGGGGGGAATTCTCACGAATTTTATCATGTAATTATACCGCCCAATTCCCCCATTTTTGGCCAAAATTATTTTTTGGAGTAAGTGTTTTGCACTTACTCAATTGGTTATCAGTCCGCCATGTCTAATAAACAAAAGGATTGGCTAATCCAGGAGCAAACGGCTCTTGGTAAAGATATCTCAAATCCGTTGACGGCTTGCAATTTGCCCAAAATTGTATGGTATTCAGCTCACCATATCTTTAATTAGTGAAGAGTTGGCTAGCCCGCAAGTTTATGGCTTGTGGTAAAGGCAGTGGAAAACCATAATTGGTAATCAGCTCACCAAAGATATTTTATCTAAGAGTTGGCTAGTCCAGAAGCAAACGGCTTCTGGTAAAGACAAATCAAATCCGTTGGAAGCTGGTGATTTGCTCAAAATCATTTGGTTATCGGTGTACCAAGGTTCTTACTTGAACTGAAACATTTGGCTACTCCAGAAGTAATGGCTTTTGGTAAAGAGATTCAAATCCATTAAGTTTTTCTCAAAAGATTGCTAGAGACTAGCAATAGTTTAGTGTGGGGGATTGATGAGTGTGTAAATACTCATTATTTTTGTGTCAAATCTGAACTGCAAAACACTTAAAATACTCAGAAATGCATCAAAATACTGAAAATATCTCAAAATTGCATTTTATATGTTTCAGATGCAAAATGTTTAAAATCAGATGAAAAATGAGCTAAGTTTGCATAATTGGCAGTTTCAGTCCCCCGAGTTTCAAAAGTTGTCAGAAATAGTCCCTGAGCACTTATTTCAAAAGAAAAGTCACCAAAGGTCCTTTTAAAATCATAAGTTGTCAAAATTAGTCCTTTGGTGAAAAATGTCAAAAGTTTTGAGAAATTACAAGTTTGGTCCTTCAAGTTTCAAAATTGGCAAAAATGGTCCTTGGAAATTTGAAAATGTCTATTTTGGTCCTTGTACTATGGAAACTTGTCATTTTTGGTCCCTTGAAACAACTTTGGAAGAATGGCAGCATTGGTCCTTGGTCTTTCAGAAATTGCAAAACAAGTCCTTGTATTATTAAACCTAAGCCAGGACCCTTGGACCTTGTCAAAACCATTTGGACCCCTGCCATATCCCTTATGACCCTCTCCTTTTTGACCCCCTGCCTATATATTTAACCCCGGTCAAACCAGGTCAAACCCAACCCAACCTTTTCCCGCCCACCTTCTTCTTCACCCACTCTCCCTGCAAACCCAGACCCTCCAGCTCACACTCCACCACCTTATCCCTCCACCTCACCCAACAATCCAAAATGCATTTATTGCATCTCCTTCCTTACACTCAATCCCCCCAACTGGCAAATACCATTTTGGCGCCAAAAACTCATCTATGGCTAAAAATGATTCTTCTAATCCAATGGTTCTGGAGACAAGTGGGATTTGCTCAGAGTACTAGTGGAAGACCTTTTGCATATAAATAGAAGAAAGAGGAAAGGAGCAAAGAGAGTTTTTTTTTAGTTTTAAAATTTCATGTATGTCGTTTTTATTTAAATTATCTTAGTTAAATTCTAAATCTGTAATCTTCAGCTTTCTTGTACTAAACTTAAGTTGTTTTATCATTGTAATCTATTTTCAAGTATCAATTTGAGGTCTTATCATAGTTTCATGTTTTCATGTTTATTGTTATAAGTTCAGTTTATATGTACTAAATTCCAAGCTTCAAATAGCTTATTTACTTCTCAAATAAGCTTATTAAAGCTGTTTATAGCTTCTAGTAAACTTACAAAACAGATTCTAGCAATTTCTCATTTTGGTCAACAAAAGTCAACTGTGATCAAATGGAAGTTGAAATGGTTTAAATACTTGATGCATTGCTGCTATAGAGTTGGAAATGGGTTGATTCTGAATTGGATATGGGTTGAGAACAGGTTAGGATAGCGGTGATTTGATCTCAGTGTGCATGCCATTGTGACAGGACACTTGTAAGTCTTAAAAGCTATCTCAATTTTATCTCAGTAGTATAGATTTAATAAGCTCAGCTTGTAGTTGATTAGTTTAGCTCAGTTTATGTGTTACTAAGTTTATTACATTAGTTCTAATTAACTAATGGTTCTAGTTAATTGAATCCGCATAAGTGTCTTATTTAATGAGATAGCCTGCAATAATTTGATATATGTGGTTTGAACCTGTGATTGCTGTCTTAATCTCATCAATAGGTCCTAATTAGATGTTTGGAATCTGAAATTGTTGGATAAAAGCTTTGATTCTCAGTTTGAAATGGAATTTGTTCTAAGTTGTTATGAAAAGTAGTGTTTGGATCAGGACTTGAATCCAAGCTTGGGATCACTTAAGCAGTTGAATGCAGTTGTTAAAGTCATTATTATGCATATAGAAGTTGTAGTGGTCATTACTTGGTATCTGCAAACACCCAAAGTCAAAATCATTTAAAATCTCTTTCAAATCTCACCTCAGTTTCACTTAGGAACTCATACCTTGCATATAGGTTTAAAAATAGTTAAGTTAGCTAGCATTAGTTTCATTTCATCATAATTCATCATTATCAGTCCCTCATTTGGATTCAAATCTCACTTAAGTCAAACTTTTCATTTCTGCTTATAAAGTCAAAAATTGAAAAATGCAGTTTTGGCAAAACTTTGTATAATTTTCATGTGTTCAGTTCTGGGTCAATTTCATTAAAACTTTGGGCTTAACAACTTGAATTGGTCAAGAATTGAAAAATGATTTTTGTAGATTTTTAGTAATATTGTAAAAGCTTCAAAATAGCTTGTCAAGTTGAGCTTATCTCCCCTGTGCACACACTTAGTATATACTGAGTGTGCACAGCTTTGTGCAGAGCTTGGCACAAGCTCATAAGAGCTTGTACAGGGCTCACATTTGGTTTTTAAGTAGCTAGCCAGGTCAACTTTAGGTCCCAACATCTGTTTCTGAGTTTCAGCTTAGTTGAAGTGCTTATTTTCTAGCCACAAAGTAGCACCTAATAACTGTTAAGCACTTGATTTTCAAATACATCAAATCATAGCAGTTTGCACTTTAGAGGTTTAGGCTAGTTGTATTTAGTTCATTTCTAGTACTTTTAGCATATTATAGGTTCTGTGATAGTTTGGTGCTCATTTGTGGCCTTTGGCTTATTTTGAGTGCTTATTTATAAGCACTTGTCACTGCAGCCTCATATTCCTGCACATAAGCCACTGTTTTTATATTTTCATTAGATTCAGAATATTAATTTAGACTTTTCCTGAATTTTTCATATTTTTCTAGCACTGTTTGCTATTTTTCCTCATTTAAAACAGTTTTTAGGCAATTTTAATTAGCTTTTAATACAATTAAATCAGAAAAGTTTCAAAAAAATAAGTTTTCATTTTTCCTAGGTTAAGATAAATATAAAAAGTCAAAAAAATATTTTTCCAGATTTTTCATAGTTTAATTTGTAATTTTTAGCAATTTAATTAGTTTTAAATAGTTTTTAATTCATAGAAAATAGAAAAATAATCAGAAAAATACAAAATTAGTTTTGAAAATTCTCTTTAGTTATTTTAGATTTTTATAAGTCATAATTTCATTTTTCTAGCTTTATTTTATATTTTCTTGTATTTTAGGCTATTATTAAATAAGTAAAAATAGTTTTTAAGTAATAATAATTAGATAAATAGTTATAAAAATAATTTTCTTTTTCTGAAAATTTTCTCTTGTCATTAGGATTGTAAAAATGTCATTTTTATATTTTTAGGATTAATATTGTTTAAGTTTCACATTCTCTTTTGTACGTCACGTAATTTTTAAGTTAAATTTTATAAAAGAAAATTCAAAAACATCATTTTGCAAATAGTGATAGCGTTTATATAATATAGTTTATCTTTTTAATTTTCTTTAATTTGCATTTAAAGCCCTGTAATTTATAAACTTTTCCTTTAGGTTTAATCAATCATATCTCTTTTCCGTTCAAATCCTCTCGATCACTATTCGTTTGATTATTCATCGCACAGCTCGTTGGGACATAACGACCTGGGGAAACACTATACTCTCCTGGACTTCATTGCATTTGGTTCCAGACTGTTTGAAGTTTGTTACGGTTGACCATTCACAAGTGGTCAGCTTGTGTAACAAAACTTGACCGTCTGGGAGCGAATCAAAACTACTTGAGGCATTACTGGAATATCAACTCAAGACTTCATGCAAGGAGAAAGCTGAAAGGCCTAAGCGTCCAAGAGACGATGATGATAAGGATAAGGACAAAGATACAGAGCCTAAACGTCCGAAGAAAACTGGCGAATCATCCTCCATGCCACCACCATCCCAAAGGACTCCAACTGATAGAAGCTCTCCACCAAGTTCTGCTGCTACTGAAAAACCTCAGGACTCTGAGTTACCACCTCAGACAGAGAAAACCGGTGATCACTTCGAGTACACTGGTGGTGACGATGAAGAGATACCTGAGCCCCGACAACAACCCACCTCTCCCACCACAACAAAGGAACCAGAGTCCTCATCTAAGCCAAAGAAGAAGAAGAAGAAAACAAAGACAGATGTTGTCTCATGGCTAGAAGAAGATGACACCGCTGAATCTAGACTAGTTTTATACACTTTTTGATGCTACTCCCTCACTACCTAAAGGTCAAGAAATGGTAGATGGTCGAACATTGGAGCATGCTAAGTTACTTCAAGAAAAGTTTCGGGTGAAGAAGATGACTAAAGCAGAGTTGAGACGTATCAAGAATGAAGCTTTTCAACTGCTCAAAGACAGCTCTGAAAGTGCTATTGAAGTTGAATACCATCTTGAAAACATATCACGAGCCATGTCCAACAACATCGATTGGCTCAACCCTGAAGCTAACATTGACTTCACACGCAAAGACAAAACTCCATACTACACAGACTGGACAAGACCTCTACCTACAATTGGCCAACCTGTAACATATTGGATTTCACATACACATCAAACCATTAACACAAGAGGCGTACAAGATGAGTTTTAGAGAGAGAAAGTTAGAGGTTTGGGAACTTTAGTCAGAGAAAGAAAAATCTTATTATGAGCTCCAACTCCCTACCTTGGAAGGTAGAGAGTATTTATAGTACTTACATAAATTGCCACCTATGGGCTGTGGATCAGGCATACAGTGGGTAAAGACCCGTCCATCCTCCACAGTGTTACAAACTAAATACTACTTAACTTGTAATAATCTACGACTACGAGCTTTCTAACGATTACATATACTTGAGGTGACCGACTCTTTAATAACTGGATTTACTAAATCCTAACACAACCAGATCAACCAAAGATCCCATTCCCTTATTTCTTCAACAATGACCAGGAATTTCTTCTACATGGTAGCGATGTGTCAAAGAAATACGCTACATCACTTACACTTCCGTTCTCGACAGCTAACTACTCCAACTGCATAGCCATCGAAGAAAAGGCTACTCACATGTTTGCCAACAGCGTGGAAAGGTATGACCTTGATGCAATGTATGGGATTCACCATTGGCCGGAACACCGAAGAATCTACTACAAAATCTGCCAGGTTCAAAAGTCAAAACACAAAGTGTATAGTGATAAACAGATCGTTGCTATTAGGCATGTCTCTCTTGCGTCTAAATGGGACTACACATTTCTCAAAAACATTGTGGTAAAAAGACAAGACGAAGAGGACTACGAATTTTGTGAAGCGGATTTTTCGAGACTGTCGCTGAATGACATTGAAGATATGTATCTCGCTAAGGTGCAAGGAAGAATGCGACACTTCTCCACAATTATCCAACGCGAATACATCAAGTCCCTACTCATCTACATCAGAAGCATTGTCATCCAAGAACGTGTAGAAGACATTCAGCTTGCCATGGAATCGTATTAGACTCGTGTTAACCTCACTAAACCACAGCTCGACCTTCCCGACATAAACACACTTCCTCAGTACACCCTCATCAGCAAACCATTTGGAGTCGTCTATCGCAGTGAACTACACCGAAATTGCTTAATGGCATGTAGAGAGCTTCATAAGTTTGGGGATCATACACTGAAGAACGTTAGGGATGGTTTAGCTTATCGGTTAAAGGAGATACATGAAGGCATAGGGTCGAAGAAGAGATGGAATTCGAAGGATAAAAGGGATGTTTAGAGGATCATCACTCGCATCGATGAAAGGTTGTTCAGAAGGGACCAGTTCAAAACGTTGGAGAGTTTCGTAGGTGGTCGTCCCAGCATTTCTCTCACAGGCTATCAACGTCCACAACGCATTCCTGGAGTTATTGCTGGACTACCGAATTCTCCTGGTAACCCTTGATTTGTTTCATTATCATTACTTGGTTGTGTGATTTATATTTGACGATGGCTTGTGCACACATAATAGTGTACAACCCGTACGTGTATTGAAAGGACCCTGTGGTACGCTTCAGTGCCACAATCCTTATACAAGGAGCGAAAGCTTCTTACTTTTGAGTAAAACTTATCAAAACTTTCATTTTTTCAAAGTTTTGCTCAAAAGAACAAGTACTTCCTCTTATGATTTTCAAAACCTCAAAAGTTTATATCACTTGGTGAGGGGGAGTATTTGCTTAAAAACTTTGTTCACAAATTGTTCTTCATGGTTATCTTCCCACAAAACTCGAAATGGACATATTCGATATCAAAATTTCGTCAAAAATAACGTTTATATGCCATTTTTGAGGGGGAGAAAAATTATGTGATAAGAAATATGTTGTGAAATTGCAAATGAATCATCGTACTACAGACTTAACCAATGAATTGACGAGATCTTAAATGTTAGTAACTCAAAAAGACTTGTCCGGGACGGGTAATAATTTCAAGCTAGTTCACTAGTGATGTAAACGTGTCTCGCAAAGGACTTGTCCGAGTAGAATGTACCATTCGAGAAACTCTTGGTAGACATGAACTTTGACGGGTTTGACAACCTTTCGAGGTTTGTCCACAACTTCAAGATAGTTATTAGAGCTAGTTGTCACCTAAAAGCTGAAAATGTAACTCTTTAACTATGCAACGTAACCGTGTCTCGCGGGGGATTGTCTATCTTGAGTTGATCAATTCAAAAGTGCACGCTCTTCTCTCACCGTGCAGATTTCTGTCAAATCACTTAAGCACGTGTGGAGGGGGAGTATTTATGCTAAATATAAAACTCTCGAAGTATTAAAAAATGTTTCTTACTTATAAATACTTTGAGAGATTTTCAATGAAAATGGTTTTATGGCAACATAGGTTAGTCATGGAGTTATAAGGTGACTAAGGTTAGGAATAACCGTCCTATGATCCGCCAGAGCCGGAGGGATCTACCCAAGGACACCACCAATAGTTAGAATTAGAAGTCCTTAGGTATGATTATAAAAAGGAGAAAATGAGAATCGGAGAAAGAAGGAGTTGAAGAATTAAAAAGAACAGTAAAGAAATGGGTGAAAAGAAATAGCCCTCCAAATTATTCAACTTAGGGCAGACACCGGGTACAATTCATATGCTACTGGTTGTCACTAGATGACATCGGTATTAAAGATCAAAGTCGTCATGGACCCAGTGACGCATGCACTAAACCTTCTTAGCCACTCAAGTTTCTCCCAACAGAAGCTTGTTTCATTCTCACATGGAACCCTACATAAACTATCGGCTTTCTCTTAGAGATTGCTGGTATTGAAGAAGGAGACCCTCTCCCTAGTCTCCGCTCAGGAAAACCAGAGCGCACTATTAAGTCTAGAGCCACGAGATTCAACAAAAGATCTCTTAGGTACACTTGATAATTCATCGCTTGTCGTTCAACAATAAGGACGCAAGTGATACATTATCGAGTCCTTCACAGATCTTAGCAATCTGTCGAGAACATTTATGAGAGGCTCACAATTGTGATCCTAAGTGATTGAATGGAAACTCCTGCCAGGGTCAACATCAAACAGCCCTGATAGCAGGTCACTTCGGTAACTCCCCGTGGATTACGCTTAGTGTGTCTCAAACGGTCTACAGTCGTAGGGTGATGCTGATGGATCTAGGACACTCTCCTTGTCTCAATGATATTTTGTATGATATTATCAAGCAAGCGGAATTTACTTAAGTAATACTTAGAAGACGAATTATATGATGTATGAGAATAAACACAAGTTAACATAAAACTCAAGCTCCAATATTATTAATGAATAATACGAGTGATCTTAACTTATCACTAGGGTTACACCTTGAAGCTTTTGTAGGTAATATTGTAATGTAATACGTACCTAAGACAATGACCTAGGATCTCCTTTTATACAACAAGGAGTCCTTTACAAGATAAGTATAAAGCTAACATAATAGAATATAAACAAGATCTATTCTATACTTATCAAGACGCGTTTAACCTTATCATAAACTGATAGCAGTGGTAATGAAGAACTTGCAGTGGGAATACGTTTCCACTGCTAGTGTTAAACCAAGCAGTGTAAACCACTACTATCCGTGGTAACGGATTATTCCCAACAATCCTCCCCTAAACTTATGATTTCTCTGCAAATCAATAAGTTTCTCCAATTTGCATTAACTTCAAGGATTTGGGGAATTCAATCAAACACTTCACTTCTTTTCTCTTAACTTTTGTATAGCTCTTGAACACTGACCTTGAAGCCTTTGTAACAATGCTCTGACCTTCTCATTGTCTTCATTGTCTCTTATGTGTAAGCTTAACATTACTGTAAGAGCTCCAGCTCTAAGTGGATATTCTTTTTCAGCAAGCATGAAAAAGTCTTCTCCATTAGCTGTAGAGACATGATGAACTTCACATGAATCACAGTAAAACCATTTAGTACCAAAACATGTGAACAAGGTTTTCCAGTAGTCATCATCAGCATTTGGTTCAAAAAGCCTTCTAAGATTTACCCATAACTGCATCTCCTTTGCATCTTTGAGATATTGAGCATTAAACCTTTCTTGAACTAATTTCCATAGTGTATTAAGGTCATCTCTATCAAAAGCTTTAATAAGATCTTCAAATGTCATGAAAGATGAAGTTTCTCCTCCCAGCCTTGTAATCTTTCATGTTGAAGCAAGATTGCTAGCAGTGTAAACTTCCCAATCAATAATAGGATGTCGAATTTGCAGTGGTTCTGGATAAAAATCTCTGTCTTCAATCACAATCATTTCAGTCATTTGATCTTCAGTGAACTTCTCAGTAGGAATCTCCTTCTCAATAGACTTTGTATGATCTTCATCAACCTTAGTCTTCTTAATAGTTTGAGAATCACTTACTTTAGCCTTTCTCTTCAATCTAGGAATATCTCTTTCTTCTTCTTCAGAACCCATTGGAATAAAAGATTTATCTTGTTTCACAGTTCTGTAGTAAGCCTTTTCAATTTGATCATCAGACATTCCTTTAAATTGATGCATTTTCCAGTTACCAACATGACAACAATAAGTCTTCATGTATGCAAGTATTTGACCCTTGGTTGATTTTCTTGATTCCTTCTGACCCTTTTTGACTGAATTAATCACATCTTCAAGTGCTTGATTGTTCTTCATTTTAATAAAATCCTTTAACTGAGCAGTTCTTTGTTCCTCAGTTAAGGATGCATCAGCAACAAGGTCAATTGCCTTTTTCTTGATTTTTGGATTATTAGCTACCGAAACTGAATATCTTCTTCAGTAGGAACATAGCTAAACTCTGGAGCTTTTTCTTTCATAATTGTAGGATGAACAGTGGAAATTGAATCTTCAGTATCTTCCATTCTGTCCAATCTTTTAGCTTCCAAAAAGCTTAGAACTTCCATTTCTTTCAATCTTTTCTTCTCAGCAACTTTCTCAGCAATTTGATCTTCTGCTATCTTCTGAGAAAATTCTCTATCATGATCAATCTGAACTCGTCTTTTCTTTGAAATCTTACCTTCAGATTGCTGTACATCTTCCATAACTGCTTTACCCTTGTCTGTCTTCAATTTATCAAATTCTTCACTTGCAGTGGCAATATTTGGCTCTGCAGTGGCAATAAAATTAGTGGTAAAATCAGTTGCAGTTTGGAAAATGTCTTGATCTTCAAGTTGCTCTCCATGAGTTTCATCTTCAAAAACATTTTTCCTCCCCTCAGTGTCAGAACCTGTTTTCCTCCCCTGTTTGGAGGAATTTCCCAAATCTTGATCAGCTGAATCACCATTAGAAGGTGAGGATGAATATGAAATCACCATCTTTGCATGATGCCGTGCTTTTTCAACCTCTGCATCTCTTCCTTTAAGGTCTGAATCTCTGTCTTTAATAGTTGAACATCCTTGGCATGCTTCTTCTTAACAGTAACCAAGTCCTTTTGTAGAGACTCAATTTGCTTTGCTAATTTGGTACACAGAACCATCAATTCCAATTGGTTTCCACTGCCCTCAGCACTTCCAACTATGTTACCTGTTGGGAGAGGTGAATCATGGGGCAAAGGTCCAGATTCCTCCATAGTAGGACTAGGTGGAAGTCTAGAACCACCACTGCTTGTTCCTAGACCAAAAGGTGCAGAAACTTGCTGTGTTGTCATGAGAGGAGTTGACTGTTTAGACCTTCTCTTATAGGTTCTTGAAACTGGTGGGGTATAATCAATGTTGGGAACATCAATTATTGGTGTATTTTGTTCAGATGAAATTTTAGCAAGCATTTGGGGTAGAAGAGGTGTAAAAATCATATTGCCATCTTTATTCAAATTTTGAAAAACTTTAGGCTTTTGGCAACTGATTTGATAAACAGTAGTATGAGGTTGCAGTTGAAATTCATTAAGCACAGCTTGCACAAACTTGGGATACATTAAAAATTTGGTTTTACTTTGTACATTGCCTTTCATACTGGTAAAAATATAGTTGGACCAGTTGAAAATCTTATCAGTGACTAGACAAACCAAAGGATAAGGCAATGTAACAAGGTATGAATCAAAAATCTCCAGTGGGGACAAAAACCACTCTTTTTGAAAGTAGCCTTTTTGTCAGTGGTATCATACCTCATGGATGATAAAGTATCATGAATGTCAGACATAGGTAATGTGATGAGACCATTGAGATCATCCAAGTGAAGTACTCTCCTCAGGGATGCCTCAGTAACATCAATGGTTACCCCATCTACAGTGGCTCTGAGCATCCATCATTTCATGTGTATCTCTATTCTCAAGTGTTATGGACTGAGCAGAAGTCCAAAACGGATTGATTTGAGAGATATAAATTGTGGGTTTTAAAACTAAAGCATACCTTATATGAGTGGTATGAAGAAAGTCCACAATTTCATGAAAAACAGGGCCACTCTTCTCGGTAGACTTTTGTAAGTAGGCCACAAGGTTGTGCTCATCTGCAAATTTCAAAGAAGCCATAGAAACTTTTGATGAAAAATATGATTATGTCAGTAAGAATTGAAGTAATGACTAGCCAATTGAGAGAAAAAGATATATAGGGTTAGGGTTTAGAATGGATGCGCAAGTAAAATTATCTTTAGAAAGTAGTTATAATATAGAAAGAAGATAATTTACTTAAAATATTAACCCTATATATATATGACTATCAGTGGTTACTTTCAACGGCTAGTGAAAAATAAATTATTGACATAATCAGTTGTAACGGCTAGAACAACAGTGGTAAAATAACACTGTCAGTGGAAACTGTGAACTAGCAGTGGTAACTTTTTCCACAAAAATTTCAAAGAGCAGTGGAAGATAAAATCATTAGAAAACAATACTGCTCCCATTATAGTTTTTAGCAAACTATCAACTATCAACGGATTTGATATGTCTTTACCATGAGCCGTTTGCTATGGACTAGCCAACTCTTAATCATAAAGAATATGGTGAGTTGATAACCATATAGTTTTTGGTAAACTATCAACCATAAACGGATTTGTCAAGTCTTTACCAGTAGTCGTTTGCTCTGGACTAGTTGATTCTTATGTGTATTAGACATGGTGAATCAATAACCATTTGATGTGTATCTCAGATATACACCTTTTAACTCCAACTGCTCATCAAAACATGATATATGCAAACTCATACAACAATTGCATTACCCTACAACCTCCCCTCAACACCAGAAAAACATTTATGGATTAAGCATTCCAAGACTTGTTACCAAGTACTGAAATCTTCCCACATCAAGACCTTTTGTTAATAAATCAGCATAGTTGTCATCAGTAGGAATTTTGACAACTTGAATTAGTCCCTTTTCATAACAATCTCGAATGAAATGGTGTCTAATTTCAATATGTTTGGTCTTTGTGTGTTGAACAGGATTCTTGATTATGAAAATGGTACTGCTATTGTCAATATGTATGATGGTATTCATGAAATTGTACCCATAGTCCAAGAGTTGATTTTGAAGCCATAATACTTGAGCACAACAACTTGCAGCAGAATATACCTGCTTCAGTTGAAGAATTAGCCACCATTGTTTGTTTCTTGCACTGCCATGACACTAACCTGTTTCCAAGAAATTGACATCCACCAGTTGTAGATTTTCTATCCAAGCTAGCTCCAGCATAGTCAGTATCGGAGTAAGTAACCAGATCTAAAGGAGAATCTCTGGAGTACCACAATCCCAGAGTAGGATATGCTTTAAGATATCTAAAAATCTTCTTCACAGCAGTCAAGTGAGAGAACTTGGGAGTAACTTGAAACCTTGCACAGGCACACATAGCAAACATAATATCTGGTCTAGATGATGTAAGATACATCAAAGAGCCAATCATAGACCTATACATGTGCACATCAACAGCTTCACCACTATTTTCCTTAAGAAGTAGATGTGTAGTCTTGTCTGCAGGAGTGCTAGATGACTTTTCCATTTACTCCACCTCCAAAGCTGACATACTGTCCATCATAATGCTCAAAATCAGAAAGATAGGACTTGTTTCCAGTCATGTGCCTTGAACACCCACTATCTGTATATCCTTGATCTGACCTTTTTGTCCTTGGATGTTCCTGCACATATAAGTAAAGAGTTAGTTTCTTTTGGGGACCCAAGCCATGATTGACTTGGATCTGCCTCGTATATCAATATAGTTAAATCTATCAAAGGTCATTGATACACCATTGGGATTGGTTGTAGAGGAATTTCCTTTAGGTTTCCATTCCCAACGTGCTGAGGCCTTCACAGCATTGCCCATGTCCCCCTTTCTTATTAAAACCCTTGCAGTGGTAACCTTTGAATGAGCAGTGGTAACTGCTGGTTGATATTTAGGTACCCACTGTTGATTATTATTAACCTTTTTAGCTTGAAAGGTTCTTTTTCCTGTTTGTGCAGATTTATTAAAACTTGTTCACTTTTAACAGGTGACTTAGGGTGTGCAGTGTTAACAGTTTTTGCAGTGGCAAGTGTTTTGAGGCCACTTCTAAGTTGAACTGCTCTTGGGACCATTTTGCAATGGGAATTAGGGTGTACATTATGTTGATACTTGTTAGTCTCCACCCTTTTATACCCATAGACTTCCCTTCTCCCAACATGATAGTTACAATAAGCATGTAAATGATCAAAACTACCACAGATATAGCATGCCTTATTGTTCATTACAAAATCACTACCTAGTTGTTGAGATTTAACATGATTCCAACTCCTCTGGTTACCCCTAGGAGCCGTAGGCTTGTTCCTATACATCTCAGCATACCTTACAGTTGGTCTAGGTTTATTAACCGGTTTCCTAGGTTCCTCTCAGAATATTAACAACTTTTGGGATAGAAGTCTCTACATTCTTTTTAACATTCTCATCAACAACTGATGAGTCACTAGCACTCTCAAAAACATCATTATCAAGCTTACTCTCTTCCTCACTCTTCACCACTGTGTCCTTTAAAGGACCATATTCTCGTTCAAGTTCCTTAAAGTCTTCTAAAACTGTATGAGCTAAATCTATACCTGGAGGTGATGGAACACCTCTTAGTGGTGGTGGCACTGTATTATAACCCATACCAGACTTAGCTTTATTAATTACTTGAGCATTCCAAATTTTATCAATTGACTTAGACTGATGATAGCATGTGTCTACAGTTAAATTGACATTTTCAATTTTCTTTTGGAGTTTTTCAAGCTCCTTTTGGTATGCTTCATTCACAACAGTTGTATGTTCTACCTCTCTCCTAAGAAGAATCATATCATCATTATAATTTGACTCATTTGCCTGATAGTGCTCTATTTGCTTTTCTAATACTGCCATAGCTCTCCTAAGATTAGCCACAGTATAATTAGCAGTATATAATTCTTTCCTTTCATTAGAGTACAAATCATTAAGTCTTTCAACTTCTTTAGCAACCCTACATGTTTTAGAACAACTATCAAAGTTTTGTACCTCAGAATCAGAGAAAGCCCTGAGAGCAAATTCAGTAGCAACAAGAGCAGCATCTGAATGTTCTTCTTCTTGTTCATCAACCATGAAACTCCAATCATAGCTCACACCATCAATAGCCAACATTGCCTTTGGTTCTTCCACAGTTGGTCCCTTCTTTTGCTTGTACCATGTAGACCTGTTGTCCTTGGTCTTTGGTCTTCTACATTCTCTAGCAAAATGTCCAAACTTGTGGCAGTTAAAGCACTCCACTTTCTTCTTATCAAAACCTGCAGTATCATCACCATTAATGTGGATAGGCTTGCCAGTCTTCTTGTAGAATTTCTTAGCCCTCATGCTAAGAAGAGCTATCTGCCATTTTATATCCATCTCCTCCAAGTCATCTTCATCAATTTGCTCTATGTCTTCATGAGTTAAGACAGAGCCATCAACTTGTGTGGAGATAAAAGCATAAAAGGTAGGATCTCCAATACTAGCAACCTTCTTTTTGGAACCTGCAGTGGTAACATTAACATTACCAGTGGAAACTTTAGAACCTACAGTGGCAATATCATCATCACTTTCATCTTCGATTTCATCACTGTCAACAGAATTTGACAACAATGCCAAGCTACTAGAGCTTGTACCAAGTTTCCCTGCCTTCTTCAACCTTTGCTCAATAAGTTTGAAGTTGTTGTAAAGATCATTGAGCTTCATTGTTTCAATGTCTGTTTTGTTTTCCCAGACAGTAACATTGGTTTGAAACTCTGAAGGCAAACTTCTTAGAAACTTCAAATTGAGGTCTTCCTTTTTCTACCTCAATGCCAAACACAGTTAGCTGTGTAACAATCTTCTGAAGTTTGGTAGAAATGCTATCAAGTGAGTCATTGCTTGAAGCAGAGAAGTTTTCATAAATTTGCTTTAACAATGTCTTCTGAGTCTTGTTTGTTGCATCATTACCACCAAACACCGAGCAAATCTCTTCAAACAGTTCTTTAGCAGTCTTGAATTTGCTGAATGCAATAATCTGTTCTCTAGGAAGAGTCATCACAATGAATTCTAGCTTTAAGATCATTCTTCTTTGAGCTTTTTCAAAGCATTTGATTCAGCACGAAACTTTCACAACATCTGTGTCACCTACTTTGGAGGTAGTGGTCACAGACTTGAAAGAATCACCAAGTTGAATAATCTCCCATAGAGCATAGTCCTGTATGAGGAAGTATTGCTCAATCAGTATCATCCACATCTCAAACTCATTAAGCTTAAGCTTAGGGAGTCTGGGTGTAGAAGAAGAGTTTGACTGATTGTTTTCCATCTCCATTGTCTTGAGTGAGTGAGTCAAGATAATTCTTTGGATCTTCTAAAACAAAATATCAGAACCTGGCTCTGATACCACTTGATGGATCTAGGACACTCTCCATGTGTCAATGATATTTTGTATGATATTATCAAGCAAGCGGAATTTACTTAAGTAATACTTAGAAGACGAATTATATGATGTATGAGAATAAACACAAGTTAACACAAAACTCAAGCTCCAATATTATTAATGAATAATACGAGTGATCTTAACTTATCACTAGGGTTACACCTTGAAGCTTTCGTAGGTAATATTGTAATGTAATACGTACCTAAGACAATGACCTAGGATCTCCTTTTATACAACAAGGAGTCCTTTACAAGATAAGTATAAAGCTAACATAATAGAATATACACAAGATCTATTCTATACTTATCAAGACGCGTTTAACCTTATCATAAACTAATAGCAGTGGTAATGAAGAACTTGCAGTAGGAATACGTCTCCACTGCTAGTGTTAAACCAAGCAGTGTAAACCACTACTATCCGTGGTAACGGATTATTCCCAACAGATGCTTCAGTGTACCTCAACGACTCATCTGAACTGTAGGTGTACTTCGGTACATCGCGTTATCTCACTTGTGGGACTCCAGTTCAGGAACAGCCTTTGTGAGAATTAGAGTCGTGTTTTCACACTATGCTGTTAACACACTCGAAGTTCAAACTTGTAAGCTCTGGATTCTTTCTAACCCATGTGTTTTCCTCTTATGGATGCTCGCGGGAGAAAGAGATCGTGCAGACTCTCCACATGCTCATGCCAACTACATCATCAAATAAGTTCTCTCATATTCAAAGGCAACACAAAGTCATAATGATTCTTCATCAACAAAGAATCTACAAAGTTTAAAGACTAAAAGAACTTCATCAAAGCTGAAATCCAACGTTAAAGAGTGTGTGAGCATGTTGGAGAAAGACGTGGAGACGCTGGAGCAACGAAGCAGACCTGATGCGGATAACCTCAACATACTATCACTTTCACCACAAAGAACAAAGAACTAAAGAACAAAGAAATCAAAAGACGTCAAAGCAAAATACTTCAAAAGATACAAGATCCCTACACTGGGGAGATTGTTCGAATTAAGGCACTTCTTCTCACAAGAAAGAAGATTGTTAGAAGACGTCAAAGCTACTATTACATCAACACCTACAACGTTTATCACTCCTTCATTCATCACCAACACTTAGGGGGAGATTGTTGGAATCACTCCTAAGCTAGATTACAAGTGTTAGTGATTAATATGTAATAGTTAGCTTAATTAGGCCTTTATGTTTGTTATTAAGCTAAGGCTTGTGTAGAAGGCCCATGAGCCTTGGCCCAAGCCCATAAGAAGGGAAGGATGCTAGTTGTGTTGCCCTAGCTCCTTGCCCTATAAATAATCCTTGTAAACCCTCACTTGAGGGTTGGTTGTTCAATTCATTTCATTTTCTACGCATAAACGTGTCACATTCATACGCATAGTGTCTTGTCTTGTTCAACCGATCATCTTATCTTTATTTCTTACATATAGAGGCTTGTGTTACAAATATAGGAACCTAACACAACCACAACTTCAAACAACAGTAACCTTTATGACCATCAAAGAAATCCTTTAATACTCCATCATAAACAAACCATATGCAAACTACTACTTTACCAAGTTAATACAACCAATTAAATTCAAGCCATAATTGTCACTGATAGGAACGAGCAGTAGTTTCAACAACCACCAGTTAGAAAGTACAACATAGCATCAGAAACATTCAAGGATAGCAGCAGATTACATCGTGTAACAACAGAAGTAGTATGTAGCAGTAGATACAAATGAACGACAAGCAGTAGCAATGAAATCTTGTAACTAGCAGTAGAAACCGAAAGACGAGCAATGGTAACATGAATAAGCTAGCAGTGATAATGAATATGGTAGCAGTGGTATCAAGTCATGATAGCAGTGGTAACCGTATCAAACTAGCAGTGGAAACGAATAAAGTAGAACTTGAATCACGCCTCGTATGCAAACCCTAGCATTCACTTCCGTTGGCAAAACCATAGTGTTCATTGCATGTCCATCACGAGATTTATTACAGTAATGTACAGATCAGTATTTAAACATCGAGTAGCAGTGGAAACATATAACTAGCAGTGGAACGAGAACACAAGCAGTGGTAACCAAAATCGTAGCAGCAAATACACGTTAATAGATTCAAACATATATGCTCAGGTAGCCAGCTTGTATCCACCATCTTATCCATCCCTAACATGCTTCAATTACTATCATTTAACAGTCACTGGAGAATTACAATATCGAGCAGTAGAGGTTACATCTTGCAAAACCAACTTTAATGGCAACAAAAATCAATTATATGCACGACCAGAATGTCAATTGAAAACCAATATATGATAAAGTAGGTTTACATGCAACCAATCATAATGAAGTCTCCTGATAACCAGCATGTAAAATATTGCTTCCAAGGGATAAAATATGAAATCGATTAATATAATACCATGAGAAGTCAAAAGTATCATGCTTCTTTCTTTGACATAGGGTTAGGGCAAGAATTTAAACTGATTCCCATGTTGAATAAACCATAATAATAAGAAAATCACAAAAACAATACCTTTAAAACCCAAAAAATTCGACTTTAAAACCTCCCTCTGCAGCAAACTTCGACAGCCTATAACTTTCACATAAAAGTTCAGATCGACGATCCATCCGGTGAAAAGTTAGATTGATATATAGAGAACCTCCACCAACAATTTCGTCACGATCCAAGGGTTAACGAAAAAGTTATCTCGTTTTTAAAACAATGCTGCAGAAAGTTGCGAATTTTGCATAAACTCGGTTTTATTCATTCTTTTTCGCCAAGAAAACCTTTTGAATCCCTAGGTAACGAGCTCCCCGAGCTCGGATACCAATTGTGGAATCCGTTAGGACTCCTTGAGATCGTTTTGAGCCTTAGGGTTCGACAATAACAATGATTAACAACATGCACAGCGGAATTAAACAAACATCAATGTTATTGACACAAGGTTTCTTTCACAATCACCTCCAATTATATTAATAACGTGTTATCTAAATATAACAAGGATCAAAGACTTCTTTGATCTTGGGGGTTAACTAAACTACTTACCTAGGTGTTTATAATGAACTACACGCCTATGACACACACACACACCTTTAGACTACATCATGGAAGACTTAATTGTATTAAACCTACACCCATGTCCTCTTTATATACTAGAGGATTAACGTTTACAAATCTCTATGAAGGACTAAATAATAAATCTTCTTTTGCAAGCAAGTCCTTTCATCTTTTTGTAAATTTCCTTCTTGTCACTTTAAGTCCTTGATGTTTCATTCTTTATTGTTTTGTATCATCAAATCAATAAACTCAACACATAACACACAACAAACCTCTTAATCTGGGCCCTACCACTCCTAATTCTTTTCAATTTTCCAACTAAATTGAAATTCATTCATTAAAATTAAAATACAAAACAACATATTAAAAAACAATACGAAACATAAAAACGATACGAAAAAAATAATGATACAAAAATAAAACAATACGGAAAAAAATACAACATAGAAAAACATACAAAACTTAGAAAAAAACAATTTATTGCACCGTATATTTCTTCATTATCTCTGCTTGTTTCTTCTGGATGAAAGCCGCTTTGTTCAGTGTGGTGGCGTCTGAATCAAGCATGAGAAACAACAACTCTTTCATCTCTGGGTATCCCATTTCTTTCTGACTCCTCGCCTCGTACGCGACTGTGGCGGCGTTCATTTTGCGTCTACATCGAAAGATAAAAGTCCCAAATAAGACTCCGTTTGACTCCCCCAGAGCTCGACGTCTCCACCGACTCGGCTTTTTTTGCGGGTCTAGATTTGCTTGCGGGACAAGGTCTCAAATCAGGGCCAAATATATCCTCTAGATTCGTTAGATCAATCGGGTCTTTCGCGTCCCACTTGAGGCATCGTTTCAAAACCTTCTACGAGTGACTATATGAAAAGGTATTCCCAAAGTGTTGACTAAAATTGGTGTTTGCATCCTCGGTATGATCAACATCATTTTCCTCGCTTCTACGGGCTAAATGTTTGAAGATCGCGTTGTACCTTTGGCAATCACCATTAAGCCTGCTCCATTTTACCAAAAACATATTCTTGGTACGAGGTTCACGTGTTGTAGCCCAGTTGAAATCCTCCATAATCTGGTTCCAAAACGCTACGTCGGAATGGTCATTTCCGATCTCGGTGTTTTGGGAAACTTCCACCCAAGTCTCCGCTAGCAACAGTTCTTCGTCGCGTTTTCACCGGGTATTCGCTCATGTCACTTCCTCTTCCACTTCAACCTCGTCGTCCACGTCCAAATTTATCATTGGTGGTTCTTTGTCTTTGACGATTTTTCTATTTTTTCCCTTTACGACGTACCTCATTTTCGTCTTGTGATGGGGGTTGTGGTACTTTGAATTGTGATTGTGATGGTTTTGATTCCAAGAATTGTAGTTGGGATTGAAAAAACGTTCCTTGTGATGATTGTGGTTGAAAGAGTCGTGGTTGTACATTTATTTGATATCCGAATCGCTGGAATCCTTGTTCTTGGTTTTGATGATACCTAAGTTGTAGTTAAGAAAATTGCTCGGGTGTCATTTGCGAACCAAAAGTTGGGATTTATTGCGAGGGTAAATTTGAGTTTTGAGACGATGGTGTAGACAGATTTGAGGGGTTCGAAGAAGAGTATTGTTGTTGGTTAGAGTTAAGAAGGTTGGTGATATACCCATCATTTGGATTTTGAGACATTATTTGATTGTGATTTGAGATATTGAAAGTAATTTTTGTTGGTAGAGAGGTGTGTGAAAATTATTATAAAAATGATGTGTTATTTATAGTGTGCAAATTGGTAAGTAAATAAAAAAATAACCAAACCGATACTTCTTTTAAACATGCAACGGATACATTTTTATTAACCAACGGTTAAATGAAAAATGTTCTTTGTCGTATTAACTTCACTTCAACGAAGATGGTGGAATGAAAGGCACGTTTGTTGTGGCGGCAAGCTGCCAAATGGAACGTCAAGCATGCCGAGTCACAACGGCGATAAGCAAAAATCACCATACCCCTTGCTCTAAAGTCCAAACAAAAAAAAATCTACTTTTACTACAAAAATTGACTTTATTGACACACAAAAAGTGTCATGAAAAGTAAAAAAAGGTGCTAGCAAAGCCATTTTGCTTTAACGTACAAATAAATGAAGTGTGGGCTAGACTTGTGTCAACACATTTTTATAAGTACGACTTTGCGAGTAACAACTAGCGTATTACTTACATATTTTAATAATTATAAGCTAAGTTTATACTTTTACTTACACTTTTTGACAAAGTGTACGTAAATATGGACTTTACCTTACCCTTTTTGTATGAGAATTGATATTTACACCACATTTTTTGATACATTCACCACCATTTATGCATTACAGTGTTGTACAGTACAATACTGTAATGCATAAATGGTGGTGAATGTATCAAAAAATGTGTTGTGAGTATCACCTCCCTTTTTGTATGTGTTATTAAGTTGTGTCACTAAAAATCCTAGTAATGTTTTTGAGTAACAAATTAATAAATTCTCATTAATCCATGATTTTGATTTGCTGACAAAAATTAAGGTTAATGTATTCTTAATATTTTATTAATCTAACAAAGGTCTTTTCATATTGATTTTACTGTACACAGTTTATATTTTGTTTTTATTGGTTAAAGACTAACACAAATAGAATTTTAGTGAAGATGAAGTTAAGTCTTTCGAATTTTTATTTATTTCCCAAAAAATGTTAAATTGTAATACGTTTTCTTAAAAAGGTGCAAAAAACAATATAATAATGTGCAAAGTTATTGACGTGGAAACAAGTTCATGATTATAGATAAAACGAGGATATTGTACCCACGCATTGTCGCGGGGGTTTTTCATACAAAATTCTTATGTCGAAATGAGATTAATATTTAGATCGCTTTAAACGTTCTAACTATTTTTATTATCGAAAAATCATTTTATTAATCACATCTTTTAGTAATAGATCAATAAGTAGTACTAATACGTTCAGTGTTAATATCTATAAGGTATAGTTGCAAACTATGAGAAATAGAAAAATGTAAGTTATACAAAATTAATTACATGTCAAGTATTATATAATATAAAGATCATTTTAACATTGTCTTTTAAACAGTAGCTTAAAGTTCAAGGAGTGAAATAATATATTAGCAATATATTAATATTGCTAAAGTCAATAGACAAAAATATTGGAACGCTAACCCTTGACCAGGCCACTCAAAATCAAAGAGCACAACCAAATGGACTATGCTATAAGTTAATATAAATAAATCGTAAAAACTTTTATTTATATTTTACGATCTTCTTATGTTTTGTCGATAACAATCGTATTTAATGAAATAAATAAAATATGTAAAGCTTTGAGTAAATAGTTTACTAACATATTTTACTAAACATATAAAACCATTAAACATGTTTAGTTAAATAGTTTATATAAAACTAAAACCATTTTTATAAAATACTTACAAATAACTTTGGTTACTTATATGTATTGGGTAAACCATGATCCATAAATCATGCCCATAACCCATGCCCACGATCCATGCCCATGACCCATGTGTATTTACATCATGCATGATATCATGTTAGGTTAAACCCATGACCCATTGTCTATATACATTGTATCTAGTTGGGTACCATGGTGCATTACCCATAACCTATAACCTGGTTTGTGACCCAAGACCTGGACTATTTTCATCAGATAGCCGGATCCCTGGGTTTGTACTAGCCGGATCCCTTTGGGAAGGGATGGTGGATCCAGGTGAACAGTAGGCATACTTGCCTATATATAGTGAGTAATTTCTTCTTTGTTGCTAACCCTTTTTAGACATAACTTCTCTCTATGTTCTAAACTTTCTAACTTCAGATCTAAGGATCTTTATGTGGCTTTTCTCTTTGTGATTCTATAGGTTCTTTTTAAAGGCGAAATCACGTCCTCTTAAAGACTTGCAAGCTCAAGGTCATGAGTTGCTAATCTTCATCTCTATCAAAACTTATGAAAAGAAATTTTGAAATGTCCATGATGGGTGAACTTACATTCTTTCTTGGATTGCAAGTTCATCAATCAACCCGTGGTATTTTCCTAAGTCAGTCCAAATATGCTCTTGAAATCTTAAAAAAACATGAAATGCAAACATGTGATACCTATGCCACTCCAATGGCACATACCAAGAAACTAGATGCTGATTTGCATGGGAAATTGGTTGACCCTACCAAATACCAAAGTATTATTGGGTCTCTCATGTATCTAACAGCCAGTAGGCCTGACATTGTATTTGCTGTATATCTTTGCTCCCGTTATCAGTCGAGACAAACTGAAACTCACCTCTCTGAGGCTAAAAGAATCCTCCGATACATCAAGGGAACCATTAACTTGGGAGTCTGGTATCCGAAGGATTCTGGTTTTGAACTAATCGCTTTTTCAGACGCTGATCACGCAGGTTGCTTAGATTCATGGAAAAGTACTTCAGGAGCTCTACAATTTCTTGGTGATAAACTGGTGTCCTGGCAATCGAAGAGGCAGGATTGTACATCACTGTCATCAACTGAAGCAGAATATGTAGCGATGTCGGTGTGTTGTGCTCAAGTCATTTGGATGAGAACACAACTCAAATACTATGGTTATGTATTTGACAGAATCCCGATGTACTATGACAATCGAAGTGCTATTGCGATCTCATGCAACTCTCTTCAACATTCGAAATCAAAGCACATCGATCTTCGATATTGTTAATACAAATAAGCCGTGAAAACGTTTATTTATATTTTACGATCTTCTAATGTTTTGTCGATAACAAACGTAAAATCATTTTAACGAAACAAATAAAATACGTAAATGGTTTGAACTAATAGTTTCTAACATATTCACATTTTCACATAAAACACTAAAACAAGTATAAGTGATTTTATGATTTAATATTACATATGTACAACAACTAGTGTTTACATATTTGGGTAAAATATACACATAACTAGTATGTAGTATATTGGGTAATATAAATGGGTAGAAACTTAAGTATCATAACCCATTAGGCAAATACATTGAATGTAGTTGGGTACAACCCAAAGCCCATGATCCATTGAGCTTGACCCATAACCCATTGCATGACATCATGCTTATATCATATATGGATAATATCCATAACCCATGGTATTGACCCATACCCAATGTCTAGATACATTGAACCCTTGGTGAGCACTCAAGAGAATGTCTAGATACATTGAACCCTTGGTGAGCACTCAAGAGATACATTGTATCTAGCCAAAGATCCATGGATCAACCCATGACCCATGACCCATAACCAAAATACCCATGGGTAAAGGGGAGCGTCCCACGGATTCGTAGCTTTGTGCTAGCCGGATCCCAAGTGGAAGGGATCCGTGGGATCCGGGGAACAGTAGAGAATTTTCTCTATAAATAGTGAGCCATTTCTTTCCTTTTAGCTCACCACTTCACATATACTCTCTCCAAGTTTTATATCTCTCTAACCCTAGATCCAAGAGATCTATGTAGTTTGTCTTTTGTTTTTGTGTGATCTTCTAGGTTCCTCTTAAAGGCAAGATCACCACTTCTTGAAGACGTGAAAGCTCAAGTCCATGAGTTGTCATGCTTTGTCATCATCAAGACAACTAAGGTTCTCTTGTTGATAGTTCTTCCTTTCTCCATAGATGTTGGGTTGAAGGCATTAGTGAAGAATGCCAAAAGTGTCAAGATGAAAGCATTAGTGAAAGGTGCTCATCATCCGTGTCAAAGCATTAGTGAAGAATGCTAAAGGTGTCAAGACGAAGGCATTAGTGAAGGGTGCCAAGCGTTGTGTCAAAGGCATTAGTGAAGGATGCCGAAGAATCAAATCAAGTCGCATTTGGGAAGAATGCCTAGGTCGTATAATCGATGAGGTGAATCGTTATACATATAAGTATTTGTTTGTTTGTTTCCAAGGATGGTGATATCCTTGATGAAGGTATAACAAGGAATTGATCTCCTTGGTATTAAGTGTTGTGTTGTGAAGGGTAGTAGTTCCTCTATAGTAATGGAACTAGGTGCTTAGCCTAGTACCTAATAAAGGGTAGGCGATGTTGTGATAGGATTAGTTCTCCTAAGGTGTGAAACAACTCGGTGGTTAGCCTAGCACCGTATAAAGGGTAGGTGATTCGTTTGAAAGTGAGTGGTGAAAAACACAATATCAATATATATCAAAATATCCGTAAAATCCGACAAATTAACCCTTTAGGAAAAAGGTCAACGTACCAAACCTTACGGGTGTGATAAAAGTGATACCGGAAAAGTGATTTCCCGGGTCGTGTCCCAACGAGGTGTGAATGGAAGGATTCGTTGAGTTTTGTGATTTGAACTTGAATTGGTTTTATGATTTGTTGACTTGAATTACGTTATCTACGAATTACTTAACGGGAAAGTAATTAAGGCAAGGGAACCCTAATAAACTACAAACTAACTACTACTAAGCCTAAGAAATGATAAAACGAGGCTAAACTAAGTCCTAGGGTGCTAAAACGTAAAAACGTAAAAACCGGGAAACAACCCGAGCCATAAACGTAAAAATTTTGCAATTTAAGCGCTACGGGTGTGAAATTAATTTTCCTACGTCCTAATAGACTAAAAATAATTTTAGAAAAAGACCGGGTATTTTTTTGACTTTTAAATTAATTACTATGAATTAAAAACTATTTTAATCTAATTAATTAACTAAAAATATTAAACTAATTAAGAAAAATCTGGAAAAATCATAAAAACTATTTTGATCTATGCTTAATCTAAGAAAAATAAGAAAACACTACTTTTTTTAGGAGAATAAGCTGTAAATAAGCCAAAAAGTCCTTATATTGAAAACTGAGTACAAGTCTTTAAAGGGATTGTTTGTGTAAAACTTGTGAGACAAGTCCCAAGGGCGCAGATGGTAGTGCTGTTGAGTGTTGGGGTTTGAGTGTGGAGACCAGGGTTCGACACCCACCAGTTACCCCTTTTTTTTCTTTTTTTTTTTTTTTAATCTGGTTTTACAACCTCAAACATACTGTTTCAATAACCACTTTTACAAAAGATTTGCTTTTGGAAAACCTCAAATAAGTGTAATGACTTATTTAACCATGTTTAAACAGAAATATGGAGCTTTTCTCTTTGGAACTGAAAACAAGGTTTGATATTAAGCTTTTTGTAAAGACAATTTTTCTTTTTAATCAACCTTCCCAATAAGTCGTTTTAACATCTTAATTGGACTGATTCAAGAGAAGCAATTCCCAAACAAGACTTATAGTAAAAAAAACAATGATTCAAGTAGTAAAACTGTTGGACGTGTGGGTTGCCAAACACTCCTACTGCAACTCTTTTTTTTTCAAATCGGCTACTTGGAAAAAACAACACCTATTTAGAAAACTAACAAGACCTAACAACTATAATTCTAAATCTAAACAAAGGACCTTAGATTACACTAAGGAAGGAGAGCAGTTGGCAAAATGGGGAATCCTAAAAGCTACAAAGGATGGAATAAGCAACTAAAAACTACCATTAAGCACTACTAAGCTATTAAAAGGGAAATCCTAATCTAAATACACTAAAAGCATCTAAAGGATTCTGAATATGCTAAATTAGACCTAAATAAGCACTTGAAACTCAAGGTCACTTCTCTGCTGTGGTGCAGACCAGATCAGTCCAAAGGTGACTGTTTTGAGCTTATTTGGAATAAGCTAGAAAGAGAGTTAGGACCTGAGCTTCTGGCTACTTGAAGTCCACCTAGCCCACTTGCTTTCGCCCCCAATAGACACCCTTAATAAGCTGTTTTCAGCTTATAAATAAGCTGCATAAAAGTAGAGTTAACTGTGCACAGGACAATGATTTAGCCAAACGACCCACTTTAACCCACTAGCAGACCCATTAAAACAATTTTTTGAGTTTTTCTCTTTTGACCCAAGATAAATAAGCTACTGAACTTGTGATTTTTATTTTTTATAAATTTTCATCTCATCAAAAACTTGGTTTAATCGCTATGGAAAACCCTGAAAAACTCATTTTTTTTTCTTTGAAACAGATGAAACTCAAAACTAGTGAATCCTTGTAAAACTCTTTTCTAGCTCAAAACAAGTGACTATGGTACTTAAAATACGTTTGACTTTAGAGGTCAAAATGGGTAAAAACAAGTTTTTGACCCATTTTGAGGACTATCCCAAACAACCTTTAATGGAGTGATTTCTTTAAAAACTAATTTCTTAAAAGAGAAAGACTTAAGATGTATTTTGAAAACTGATTACTAACCAGAAACTAATGCTGTTGAATTTTGGCTAATTGAGAACAAGTAAAAATCAAATAAGCACAAAAGTGCTTATTTGCTGAAATGACAATGAAACAGATTATATAAAAAAAAATTCATTCATAAAAAAAGACAATACAACTGGAAAACTAAAACTAAAAAACTAAATTTTTAACCTAAAACCTAGATTGCCTTATAACAATGGCATACAATTGCTATTTATACTAAAAGCTACTAGGGGTCTTCTTCTACTCTTTGTGTTTCTTCTGTGAGAGCAGCAAGCCAAGCTTCACTTTGTGCATCTTGAATTCAATCCTGGCCATCCAAGAATTAGGTACACGAGAGAGCAAATCTGAGCCTTCGGATGGTTGATTTATGTTAGGATTGCCACCATGGCACATCTTGGGGAAGGGGAAAGATGCCTAGTGGGTTTGGGATTTGGGTATAATTGGGTAAAGGCTTGAGGTGAGGAGGTTGAGTGTTTTGGGATGGTAGGAATTTGGGTAAAAGGGCTGGCTGGTTCGGGTTTCGAGAAAGGAGAAAGGGATGGAGGGAAAAGGGTTTGGTGGGGGTCGTTTTTATTATTGGTGATAGGGGGTTCAAATAGGAGAGTGGCAGGGGGTTCATAGTCGGTTAGGGGTTCAAGACCAAGGGTGCTTTGTATTAATACATAAGGACCAATATTGCAATTCATCAAAAACCAAGGGACCAAATCTGCCAATTTCTCAAAGTTAATTAAGAGGACCAATTTTGACAAGTTTAATTTTTCCAAGGACCATAAATAATAATTTTCAAATAAAAATTGTCCAGGGGTAATTTCTGTCAATCTTTGAAACTTCAGGGGACCAAAGTGCCATTTTGCAAAACTAAACTTTGAAGGGTTTATTTTGACAACTTTTGAAACTCATGGACCTTAAATGATAATTTGTTTTATTTTGATTTACCAGGGACTATTTTTGACAACTTTTGAAACTTGGGGGACTAAAACTGCCAATTATGCAAACATGATATGTTTTTCATCGATTTTGGTATTTCTGCATTTGAAATACATAAAACACTTATTTGTGATATTTTTATCATTTTGATGCATTTCTGAGTGTTTTTAAATGTTTTGCAGTTCAGATTTGACCAAAAATGATGAGTATTTACACACTCATCAATCCCCCACACTAAACTATTGCTAGTCCCTAGCAATCTTTTGAGAAAATTTAATGGATTTGAATCTCTTTACCAAAAGCCATTACTTCTGGAGTAGCCAATTGTTTTAGTTCAAGTAAGAACCTTGGTACAATGATAACCAAATGATTTTGAGCAAACCACCAGCTTTCAACGGATTTGATTTGTCTTTACCAGAAGCCGTTTGCTTCTGGACTAGCCAACTCTTAGATAATATATACTATCTTTGGTGAGTCGATTACCAATTATGGTTTTCCAACTGCCTTTACCACAAGCCATAAACTTGCGGGCTAGCCAACTCTTCACTAATTAAAGATATGGTGAGATGAACACCATACAATTTTGGGCAAATTGCAAGCCGTCAACGGATTTGAGATATCTTTACCAAGAGCCGTTTCTCCTGGATTAGCCAATCCTTTTGTTTATTAGACATGGCGGACTGATAACCGTAATCTGAGTAAGTGCAAAACACTTACTCCAAAAAATTTTGGCCAAAAATGGGGGAATTGGGTGGTATACTTACATGATAAAATTCGTGAGAATTCCCCCCCACACTAGAAATGAATATTGCCCTCAATATTCAAAGTACCGGCGGTTATGCCGAAACATAGAACGTAAAAGGGAAATACTACGGCCATTATTTGAATTTTTTATTTATTTATTTTTTTTTTATTATTATTTTTTTTGGAAAACTTTATATACAACAGCGGGGGGCAACTCCCCCACACTAGGGTGGTAGAAAGTAGAAAGAAGTCAGAAATACGGGTGAAAACCCATATAGTGTGCTACTGTTTTTGATTCCCGAGTCGCTAGCTTGACTCGATCCCCGCATTCATTTGTTCTTGGGGAAGCAATGTGGAAAACCAATCTCGATCAGACTTTCGTTCACAGTGTTAATAAACATATGAACATCAGAAAGTTCCACACCGACGAGATACGACCGGTATTTTTAATAGTAGAAACTATAAAGGATAATACGGGGTCAAAGATGGTGTCCTCATTCCCGAAAGAGAAAAGGGAAAGAGCAACCACACCATCTGTGAAGAATGGAATAAAGATGTGCATGAGAATGCAAGTCCATTCCTCATCAGTAAAAAGCAAATCACCATTTTTGATATTTTTAAGCTTAGTCTTGAAGTTTGTATGGTGATTGTCAAAAGAATTTCCGGTAGGGAGGGTTGGAAACGGTTCTTCAATCAACAGATTTTCCTGAAAAAGGATGTCCCCCTCCGAATCAAAGTAAGTATTATCAATTTCTGTTGGAATCGACTCATCACTAAGAAAGGCATCGACTTCATTCCAAAAGTTGTCATCTTCCTCATCCGGAGTGAGAGAAGGGATGGAAGAGTCGGAAATAATAAGACTATGAGATGATGGATCATTTTGAGCAATTCTTCAATGGGAAGAATGTCTCCCATTGGATCACAAACATCATCATCCAATCCAGATGAAACTGAAGAGAGTTTGGTTTCATTCACAGAGTTAACAAACTCAATACGATAAACTGATTCCGGAGGTGGGACATGTGGTGTGCTCTTAGAGCTAGCAATTTCCACCACTTCCGATAAAGTCTCCGATTCTAGATCATCATCATCAAGAACACTCTCGAGTTCCTTGGTACAACTTTCAAACCATTTGTTTGAACCAAGGTTGATTTTCAAAGCTTTTAGCTCAGCACGTTTTTGGTGACTCCTCTTAACCGTGAAATTTGAGAGTGTTGCATTGATTCTTTCAGATTTTTGATCAATTGTGGCAACACTATGTTTGTATAGAGGTTTGGAGTTTTGGTTAATATTAAACGTGAGTTCTTCGTTGTCAACCCGTATGGTCAACTCTTCAGCAAATACATCAATTAGAGCACGGCTCGTTCTCAAGAAAGCTCTCCCTAAGATGAGGGAACTCTAGGATCTGCATCAAAGTCTACTACAACAAAGTCAGTAGGAAAGTGAAACTTTCCTACTTTCACCACGACATCCTCGGCTATCCCAAGTGGACGAGTTTTGGTACGGTCCGCTAGCTCGAGTGTCATACAAGTGGATGTAAGTTTAGGAAGAGACAGTTTCTTCCATACTGAGAGTGGCATGAGGTTAATGCTTGCACCAAGATCGGCCAAGGCGGAGCATTGAACCATCCCCAAGAAATCACACGGGATTAAAAACCTGCTAGGGTCTTCAAGCTTTTGGGAAGCTTCTTGAGAAGGACCGCTGAGCATTGCTCATTGAGAGGGGTTTTAGCCATCTCAGATAACTTATCTTTGTTGCTCAGTAAGCCTTTAAGCGTGGATGCAAATTTGGGCATTAGAACGAGAGCATCAATGAAGCTTATATCAAAGTGCAGTTCATTGAAAATTTGGAAAAATTTTTCCATTTTCTCTTTGGTTTTGTCTTTGAGCTTCTCATCATGCAATCTTGATGGGTAAGGGAGCTGACTAGACTGTTGAGCCGGGATGGAAGTCATTTCTGGCTCAGAATTTGTCTTCGGAACTTCGGGTTCCGGACTTAAAGCTTTGACTACCGAAGGTGGGACGTGTGCGGTACTTCGTGGGCTTGAGAAATGCACCTTGTCTGTTGTATCCTTGGTAACTTGACTCATTGCTCCGGGTGGAGGAGGCATTGGAGTCGAAGGTCCATTGTGCGTCTTACCACTACGAGTGGTGACGGCTTTTAACTCGGCATTTGGATTTGGAACTGTATTGCTTGGGAGTCCTCCAGAAGATGACGAAGCTTTGTTCATATTCATGTTCATGAAACTGCTCATCATATTCTTCAACTCATCTGTCTGCCGAGACATTGTGGTATCAATTTCCTTTTTTAGCTCAACTCTCATGTTATTGATCCGAGTTTGCATTGAACGTATGCTTGACTCAGTAATTTTCATGAAGTCATTTGGTAGGGAGCTTGAGAAGGTTGTTGATAACTTTGCTGATTTGGAGCTTGATATGGTTGGTTGAAATTGTTCCGGTTCTGATTGAAATTTTGAGAGTTATTGAAGTTTTGTCCTTGATTCGGAACAAAGCGATTTTGATTGCCATGGTTTTGTACAGAAGGGAAACCAGGTGGTGTCATACTGCTAGGTGCACGGTAGTGAGGATCAGCTTGTGGTCGGTATTGATTGTGGTTTACAGAAGCTACAGGAGCTTGGTAAAGAGAAGCATCGGTTGCTTGACAATCATAATACGCGTGTGGACCACTACAAGTTTCACACACCTTGTTCACGGCTTTGATTGGTTCGGGCTTATGAATTTCGCTTTTGATTTCCTTTACCTCTTTCATCATACAGCGGATGACGTCCGTTAGAGCGGCTAACGGAGCGGCTAACTCGGAAGAGTTACCGGATGAAGAAGGAGGAGTGTTCGGAATATTGACTTTGTTGCGAGAAATAGGAACTTTTGATTTTTTCTCGCAAATCTCAATCACATCTTTAGGCTTACGATTCAAGATATTGCCACCGGCGGCTGCGTTCAAAGAATCTTGATCGTTACCGTTCAACCCATTATAAAAGATATTAACTTGCTGAAGCTTCGTGAATTCATGATGGGGGCATTTCATGAGGAGATCTTTGAATCTCTCCCATGCCTCTCCAAAGTTTTCATCGAAATTTTGACGAAATCCAGAAATTTCATTTTTAAGATTAGTCGTCTTTGATGGAGGAAAGAAATAATTGACAAACTTTTGAACAAGATCCTCCCAAGTTTCGATGGTTCGAGGGGGTTCTTTTTCCAGCCAAATCCGGGCTGCCCCCTCAAGTGAGAACGGAAATAGCATCAGTTTGATCACTTTTTGTGGTACATCCTTGTAATTGATAGTTGAGGTCAACTTGTTAAACCAACGGATATGTGCATACGGGTCTTCTCGATCAAACCCGTGGAATTGATTCGTAGACACAAGTTGGATCAAATGCGTCTTCAATTCAAAGTGATCAGAATTGATTGGTGGTAAAACGATGGCATCTCCATAACCCTCGGTGGGTGCCTGGAGCATTTCCGCCATAGTTCGTTCGTCCGCCATATTGTTGTTTGGAATAGTACGAATCTCGGGTTCGACTATTCGGGCAAAGACGTCTATGAGAATGTCTTCTAGGAATTTCTGCTAGATCACGAAAATGACTCAATGATCTAGAAGAACGAGTGCGCATGCACTTCCGAAAACAACACTTTCAATTAAAACAAGACCGAGGCAAAACACAGTGAACTTAAACCAATAATCCCGCGTAAAATGATCACTTCTATAAGACAAACGCACAAAGGAGCGGAGAAGCTTATTAGGTCAGCGCGAAGCTTATTAAAAACCCGCCTCTTTTCAGCCGCAATTTAATGTCAGGCCGTCCTTATACCCCTCACACAGTTTGTTTATTCGATAGAAATAAACCAAATCACGAGCGACACAAAGGCAAGTTTTAAATCTTTTGTTCGGGAACTTATAATGATAACACCTCAGTTGAGAATGTTATATTGATTGTGTCTTCTATATTATTTAAAACAACAAGCAAAAATCTTTTTGTATTTTTAATCTTTTACATATGTATACAAAGAAAAGAAAAATATTTTTGTATTTTTGTATTTTTATAAAAACAATAATAACTTCACGACGAAGGTTCTTCAAGTCACTAATCGCAAAAACTTCACGATATTGTCGCAACACACCTCCCCGGCAGCGGCGCCAAAATTTGATTCGTTTGAAAGTGAGTGGTGAAAAACACAATATCAATATATATCAAAATATCCGTAAAATCCGACAAATTAACCCTTTAGGAAAAAGGTCAACGTACCAAACCTTACGGGTGTGATAAAAGTGATACCGGAAAAGTGATTTCCCGGGTCGTGTCCCAACGAGGTGTGAATGGAAGGATTCGTTGAGTTTTGTGATTTGAACTTGAATTGGTTTTATGATTTGTTGACTTGAATTACGTTATCTACGAATTACTTAACGGGAAAGTAATTAAGGCAAGGGAACCCTAATAAACTACAAACTAACTACTACTAAGCCTAAGAAATGATAAAACGAGGCTAAACTAAGTCCTAGGGTGCTAAAACGTAAAAACGTAAAAACCGGGAAACAACCCGAGCCATAAACGTAAAAATTTTGCAATTTAAGCGCTACGGGTGTGAAATTAATTTTCCTACGTCCTAATAGACTAAAAATAATTTTAGAAAAAGACCGGGTATTTTTTTTACTTTTAAATTAATTACTATGAATTAAAAACTATTTTAATCTAATTAATTAATTAAAAATATTTAACTAATTAAGAAAAATCTGGAAAAATCATAAAAACTATTTTGATCTATGCTTAATCTAAGAAAAATAAGAAAACACAACTTTGTTTGGGAGAATAAGCTGTAAATAAGCCAAAAAGTCCTTATATTGAAAACTGAGTACAAGTCTTTAAAGGGATTGTTTGTGTAAAACTTGTGAGACAAGTCCCAAGGGCGCAGATGGTAGTGCTGTTGAGTGTTGGGGTTTGAGTGTGGAGACCAGGGTTCGACACCCACCAGTTACCCCTTTTTTTTTCTTTTTTTTTTAATCTGGTTTTACAACCTCAAACATACTGTTTCAATAACCACTTTTACAAAAAATTTGCTTTTGGAAAACCTCAAATAAGCTGTAACAGCTTATTTAACCATGTTTAAACAGAAATATGGAGCCTTTCTCTTTGGAATTGAAAACAAGGTTTGATATTAAGCTTTTTGTAAAGAAAATTTTTCTTTTTAATCAACCTTCCCAATAAGCTATTTTAACAGCTTAATTGGACTGATTCAAGAGAAGCAATTCCCAAACAAGACTTATAGTAAAAAAAAACAATGATTCAAGTAGTAAAACTGTTGGACGCGTGGGTTGCCAAACACTCCTACTGCAACTCTTTTTTTTTTCAAATCGGCTACTTGGAAAAAACAACACCTATTTAGAAAACTAACAAGACCTAACAACTATAATTCTAAATCTAAACAAAGGACCTTAGATTACACTAAGGAAGGAGAGCAGTTGGCAAAATGGGGAATCCTAAAAGCTACAAAGGATGGAATAAGCAACTAAAAACTACCATTAAGCACTACTAAGCTATTAAAAGGGAAATCCTAATCTAAATACACTAAAAGCATCTAAAGGATTCTGAATATGCTAAATTAGACATAAATAAGCACTTGAAACTCAAGGTCACTTATCTGCTGTGGTGCAGACCAGATCAGTCCAAAGGTGACTGTTTTGAGCTTATTTGGAATAAGCTAGAAAGAGAGTTAGGACCTGAGCTTCTGGCTACTTGAAGTCCACCTAGCCCGCTTGCTTTCGCCCCCAATAGACACCCTTAATAAGCTGTTTTCAGCTTATAAATAAGCTGCATAAAAGTAGAGTTAACTGTGCACAGGACAATGATTTGGCCAAACGACCCACTTTAACCCACTAGCAGACCCATTAAAACAATTTTTTGATTTTTTCTCTTTTGACCCAAGATAAATAAGCTACTGAACTTGTGATTTTTATTTTTTATAAATTTTCATCTCATCAAAAACTTGGTTTAATCTGCTATGGAAAACCTGAAAAAACTCATTTTTTTTTCTTTGAAACAGATGAAACTCAAAACTAGTGAATCCTTGTAAAACTCTTTTCTAGCTCAAAACAAGTGACTATGGTACTTAAAATACGTTTGACTTTAGAGGTCAAAATGGGTAAAAACAAGTTTTTGACCCATTTTGAGGACTATCCCAAACAACCTTTAATGGAGTGATTTCTTTAAAAACTAATTTCTTAAAAGAGAAAGACTTAAGATGTATTTTGAAAACTGATTACTAACCAGAAACTAATGCTGTTGAATTTTGGCTAATTGAGAACAAGTAAAAATCAAATAAGCACAAAAGTGCTTATTTGCTGAAATGACAATGAAACAGATTATATAAAAAAAAATTCATTCATAAAAAAAAAGACAATACAACTGGAAAACTAAAATTAAAAACTAATTTTTAACCTAAAACCTAGACTGCCTTATAACAATGGCATACAATTGCTATTTATACTAAAAGCTACTAGGGGTCTTCTTCTACTCTTTGTGTTTCTTCTGTGAGAGCAGCAAGCCAAGCTTCACTTTGTGCTTCTTGAATTCAATCCTGGCCATCCAAGAATTAGGTACACGAGAGAGCAAATCTGAGCCTTCGGATGGTTGATTTATGTTAGGATTGCCACCATGGCACATCTTGGGGAAGGGGAAAGATGCCTAGTGGGTTTGGGATTTGGGTATAACTGGGTAAAGGCTTGAGGTGAGGAGGTTGAGTGTTTTGGGATGGTGGGAATTTGGGTAAAAGGGTGTGGCTGGTTCTGGGTTTCAGAGAAAGGAGAAAGGGATGGAGGGAAAAGGGTTTGGTGGGGGTCGTTTTTATTATTGGTGATGGGGGGGTTCAAATAGGAGAGTGGCAGGGGGTTCATAGCTGGTTAGGGGTTCAAGACCAAGGGTGCTTTGTATTAATACATAAGGACTAATATTGCAATTCATCAAAAACCAAAGGACCAAATCTGCCAATTTCTCAAAGTTAATTAAGAGGACCAATTTTGACAAGTTTAATTTTTCCAAGGACCATAAATAATAATTTTCAAATAAAAATTGTCTAGGGGTAATTTCTGTCAATCTTTGAAACTTCAGGGACCAAAGCTGCCATTTTGCAAAACTGAACTTTGAAGGGTTTATTTTGACAACTTTTGAAACTCATGGACCTTAAATGATAATTTTTTTTATTTTGATTTACCAGGGACTATTTTTGACAACTTTTGAAACTTGGGGGACTAAAACTGCCAATTATGCAAACTTGATATGTTTTTCATCTGATTTTGGTATTTTTGAATTTGAAACACATAAAACACTTATTTGTGATATTTTTATCATTTTGATGCATTTCTGAGTGTTTTTAAATGTTTTGCAGTTCAGATTTGACCAAAAATGATGAGTATTTACACACTCATCAGTAGGCGACGTTGTGTTAGGTGTGGTTCGCCTTGGTGTGAAAGAACTCGGTATTTAGCTTTGTACCGGAAAAAGGTTAAGTGACGTTGTGAAGGCTTCTCCGCCACAAGGAGTTGGTGTAGATCTTACGAACTCTCGAGTAGGTGACTCGGGGAGTGGAGTAGGGCAAGGAAGGTGTCCTTGTAGCCGAACCACTATAAATAACTTGTGTCGTGGTGATGTGCTTCTTACTCTTTATATTTTATTACACGTTTATATATCTATCTATCAACGTCCAACATAAACAATCAAATAGATTGACATAAGTCGATCTAAATATTTAAAAGGAAGTTTTAAATTGGTAAAACTATTCAACCCCCCTTCTAGTTTTCCACAATTGGCATCAGAGCTTCGTTACCAAGTTTTTTTTTGTATATTGTACTTTGAAAACTTGATACGATCCCTGTATGTTTGAAAACTACAAAGAAGGGAATTTCTTAAAACAAAAAGTCATGTTTTTAGAAATCATCATATGTTGGATAGTGATAGATCATTCTAACATTTTCCTTTGAGAAGTCTTCATACTAGGATTTGGGTATCTTAGAAGATCATGAAGTATTTCGCGTCTATGGTTTCTAAAACCATAAAAAGAGAATATAGCAAAGGATTGGAGTATCTTAGAAGATCATGAAGTATTTCGCGTCTATGGTTACTAAAAACCATAAAAAGGGGATATAGCAAAGGTATGTTTTCTTAGTTACATTTTTTTCAAAAACGTGCTAAATTGCTTGTGGACAAAATGGTGATATATGCTTTTATCTTATAATAAGCATAATATGAAAAGTGTTTTAGTGATTTTTTTTCTTTGAAGTTTTGTTGTTAGATATCTTGTTAATCAAGCTTGAATAAAGGTAAAAATGGGTAATATAACTTCACTAAAAAGTCTACAAAGACTAAACCTTTTCTTCGGGTCAAAACGTACATTTTTGTAATTCTGTGTCAGATCCGTGGATCCCTCAGGTTACACTGGACGGATCCCTCAAGCAAGGGATCCGTGGGATCCGTGGTACAGAAGACAGTTTGTTGGGTTTTAGGTTCCTTGGATTTGATGAGACAAAATAAATACAAGAATGAAACAAAGGGACTTAAAGAGACAAAGAAGAAATCTACAAAAAGATGAAAGGACTTGCTTGCAAAAGAATATTTATTATTTAGTCATTCGTAGTATTTTGTAAACCCTAATCCTCTAGTATATAAAGAGGACATGGGGTGTAGGTTTTATATATAAGTCTTCCATAATGTAGTCGACTAAAGGTGTGTGTGTGTCCTAGGCGTGTAGTTCTTTGTAAACGCCTAGGTTAGTGATAGTTTTGTTAACCCCCAAGATATAAGGTGTCTTAGATCCCTGTTACAGTTAGGTAACACGTATTATTCTGATCAAATAATATTTGGAGGAGATTGGGTGAAAGTAAAACCTTGTGTCAATAACTATGATTTGTTTTATTCCGCTGCGTACCAAGTTTATTGTCATTGTTATTGTTAACCCTAGAGGCTCAAAACGATCTAAAGGAGTCTATCAAACTCCACAATTGGTTTCAGAGCCTGGGGAGCTCGTTACCTAGGGATTCGCAAGGTTTCTTGGCGAAAAAGAATGAAGAAAATCGGATTTATGCAGAATTCGCAACTTTTCTGCAGCACTGTTTTAAAACGATGATAACTTTTTCGTTAACCGTTGGATCGTAACGAAATTTTCGGTGGACGTTCTCTATATATTCATCTAACTCTTCACCGAAGGGATTGTCGATCTGAGCTTTCTATCAAAAGTTATTCAGTGTCGAAGTTGGCTGCAGAAACTGGTTTAATAATTCGAATTTTTGGGTTTTCATGCATATTCAACTTCTTAAATTTGTGTTACTTGTTCTAATTCTTGATGGAGGTTGTTTATACATTGTGTGGTGTTTATGATTCATGGTTAGAAGCAGCTTTCCTAGTGTTTTTACGAAACCACTTCTAGTGTTTTCTGAAACCACTTCTGAAACCACTGATAGTGTTTTCTGAAACCACTTCTGAAACCACTGATAGTGTTTTCTGAAACCACTTCTGAAACCACTGATAGTGTATTCTCGAAACCACTGATAGTGTATTCTCGAAACCACTGATAGTGTATTCTTGAAACCACTGATAGTGTATTCTCGAAACCACTTCTAGTGTTTTTCTCGAAACCACTCCTAGTGTTTTCTTGAAACCACTGCTAGTGTTATCTCAATTCCACTGCTGGTGTTTCTTGCGTTATTCATTTCTGCTGATGAGGTTTTGGAATTGAGGGGAAGCTGTACATGTTTTTGGTACTGAGATTTTTGGTGACACACACATGGATTATTGGTTCACACACACAGGAGGTTTTTGGTTAATTTGTTCTTAAAGGTTTTAAAATGCTCGTTTTTGGGATTTATTGAATAGGTGATTACGAAGATGATTGATCATAACCTATTTGATATTGTAGTTGAGTTACCCTGATTCGTGATCTTATCATATCTCAAAGTGGGTGTTACACTTTAGAGATAACTTGTTCGTGCTTCAATGATTGTGATGAAGAATTGACATAACACTTTAAAGAGTGACGTTATTGTGCTCAGTGATTATTGTCAAGGGATTGCGGTCTCCCTATACACCAAGATTGGGTATACGTTTGATGTCATATATAGTGCAAGACATAAGACACAAGTTTGGGTTATTCTACTTCTTTATCAAGTTTGTTATATTTGGTTTTCTTCACAAGTGATCATTACAAGGAGCTTACAGATTTGAAGAATCATTTGATATTCATGCATCACTCAAGAGGAAGTTTCTACTGCTTATATTCTCTATTTGTTGATAACAAAAAGGGGAAGAAATATTGGAGTAGCATGGCATGGATTAAGGGGAAGACAAGGAAGACAAGATTTGTTTCATTCAAAGAGATGTTTACATCTCAACTTCTGCTACTTCGTCTAGGGAAGTTTGTACACGACTTTGTTTGTTTTGTCATCATCAAATAGGGGAAGATTGTTGGGTTTTAGGTTCCTTGGATTTGATGAGACAAAATAAATACAAGAATGAAACAAAGGGACTTAAAGAGACAAAGAAGAAATCTACCAAAAGATGGAAGGACTTGCTTGCAAAAGAATATTTATTATTTAGTCCTTCGTAGTATTTTGTAAACCCTAATCCTCTAGTATATAAAGAGGACATGGGGTGTAGGTTTTATATATAAGTCTTCCATAATGTAGTCGACTAAAGGTGTGTGTGTGTCCTAGGCGTGTAGTTCTTTGTAAACGCCTAGGTTAGTGATAGTTTTGTTAACCCCCAAGATCTAAGGTGTCTTAGATCCCTGTTACAGTTAGGTAACACGTATTATTCTGATCAAATAATATTTGGAGGAGATTGGGTGAAAGTAAAACCTTGTGTCAATAACTATGATTTGTTTTATTCCGCTGCGTACCAAGTTTATTGTCATTGTTATTGTTAACCCTAGAGGCTCAAAACGATCTAAAGGAGTCTATCAAACTCCACAATTGGTTTCAGAGCCTGGGGAGCTCGTTACCTAGGGATTCGCAAGGTTTCTTGGCGAAAAAGAATGAAGAAAATCGGATTTATGCAGAATTCGCAACTTTTCTGCAGCACTGTTTTAAAACGATGATAACTTATTCGTTAACCGTTGGATCGTAACGAAATTTTCGGTGGACGTTCTCTATATATTCATCTAACATTTCATCGAAGGGATTGTCGATCTGAGCTTTCTATCAAAAGTTATTCAGTGTCGAAGTTGGCTGCAGAAACTGGTTTAATAATTCGAATTTTTGGGTTTTCATGCATATTCAACTTCTTGAATTTGTGTTACTTGTTCTAATTATTGATGGAGGTTGTTTATACATTGTGTGGTGTTTATGATTCATGGTTAGAAGCAGCTTTCCTAGTGTTTTTACGAAACCACTTCTAGTGTTTTCTGAAACCACTTCTGAAACCACTGATAGTGTTTTCTGAAACCACTTCTGAAACCACTGATAGTGTTTTCTGAAACCACTTCTGAAACCACTGATAGTGTATTCTCGAAACCACTGATAGTGTATTCTCGAAACCACTGATAGTGTATTCTTGAAACCACTGATAGTGTATTCTCGAAACCACTTCTAGTGTTTTTCTCGAAACCACTCCTAGTGTTTTCTTGAAACCACTGCTAGTGTTATCTCAATTCCACTGCTGGTATTTCTTGCGTTATTCATTTCTGCTGATGAGGTTTTGGAATTGAGGGGAAGCTGTACATGTTTTTGGTACTGAGATTTTTGGTGACACACACATGGATTATTGGTTCACACACACAGGAGGTTTTTGGTTAATTTGTTCTTAAAGGTTTTAAAATGCTCGTTTTTGGGATTTATTGAATAGGTGATTACGAAGATGATTGATCATAACCTATTTGATATTGTAGTTGAGTTACCCTGATTCGTGATCTTATCATATCTCAAAGTGGGTGTTACACTTTAGAGATAACTTGTTCGTGCTTCAATGATTGTGACGAAGAATTGACATAACACTTTAAAGAGTGACGTTATTGTGCTCAGTGATTATTGTCAAGGGATTGCGGTCTCCCTATACACCAAGATTGGGTATACGTTTGATGTCATATATAGTGCAAGACATAAGACACAAGTTTGGGTTATTCTACTTCTTTATCAAGTTTGTTATATTTGGTTTTCTTCACAAGTGATCATTACAAGGAGCTTACAGATTTGAAGAATCATTTGATATTCATGCATCACTCAAGAGGAAGTTTCTACTGCTTATATTCTCTATTTGTTGATAACAAAAAAGGGAAGAAATATTGGAGTAGCATGGCATGGATTAAGGGGAAGACAAGGAAGACAAGATTTGTTTCATTCAAAGAGATGTTTACATCTCAACTTCTGCTACTTCGTCTAGGGAAGTTCGTACACGACTTTGTTTGTTTTGTCATCATCAAATAGGGGAAGATTGTTGGGTTTTAGGTTCCTTTGATTTGATGAGACAAAATAAATACAAGAATGAAACAAAGGGACTTAAAGAGACAAAGAAGAAATCTACAAAAAGATGGAAGGACTTGCTTGCAAAAGAATATTTATTATTTAGTCCTTCGTAGTATTTTGTAAACCCTAATCCTCTAGTATATAAAGAGGACATGGGGTGTAGGTTTTATATATAAGTCTTCCATAATGTAGTCGACTAAAGGTGTGTGTGTGTCCTAGGCGTGTAGTTCTTTGTAAACGCCTAGGTTAGTGATAGTTTTGTTAACCCCCAAGATCTAAGGTGTCTTAGATCCCTGTTACAGTTAGGTAACACGTATTATTCTGATCAAATAATATTTGGAGGAGATTGGGTGAAAGTAAAACCTTGTGTCAATAACTATGATTTGTTTTATTCCGCTGCGTACCAAGTTTATTGTCATTGTTATTGTTAACCCTAGAGGCTCAAAACGATCTAAAGGAGTCTATCAAACTCCACACAGTTTTTGTCTGAATTTCAAAAATTCATAACTTTTTAACCGTAAGTTGTTAGAAGTCGTGCCACCTATCGTTTTAAAGGTATTTGAGTCTACTTTCATTTAAAAATGATTTCATAAACTGATTAAAAACAATAATTTACAGAATCATTGATTTATAATAGAAAGTCATTTTTCGGTCATAACTTTTGCACAAACTTTTGATCTAATTGGAGACGGATGTTTTCGCTTTTGAATAACAATGTGTCCTCTATTGAAATTAAGGTTTTGATCATATTTATAAATATAAAAGAAACTAATCAAGCTTGGTATACATGTTTATATTTAACACAAAGCGATGAAAAGAACTTTCGTATGCTATGCTAAATGATAAATTGTCTTCGTTGCATTACTTGATTATTTGCTTATCTCAAATAGCTTTTGTGCTTGTTTGATTGAATAGCATATGTGGTTTCCTTTCCTTGCTATTCATTCTCTTGTTTGTCGATTTAGTAATATTCTACTAATCAATGTGCTATTTGAAGGAGTGTTTGGGATAACATCTAGTTGTGTCGAAAATGTTAGTTTAGATATTTAGATAAGTCATATAGGTTGAAAAATGTTTAAAACATATAAGACACTAAATGGATTTTTGATTGAGTTTGTCATATGTGCTTATATGATTTCCTTTGTTCTTGTATCATTTTCTAAAAACAACAAGAATGTACATCGGATCATAACCTACACTTGTGTTGATGATGTACTCTCCCATTTTCCTTTTCATGATCGCTCTCCAAGCTTAATAGTAGGATTGACAACTTGATTATTTCATCCGATATACTCAAGTAAATTATTTTGCAACGCAAATATAATTGTTCATATCCGAAAGTCCAAACTCAAAGCTTTCCAACAACATATGTTGAACTAGCTCATCCAACCATTTTTTGTTGTTTACCATATGGACAACTTTTAAACTTATTTTTAACATGACGCCTTCGTCACCTTATTTGTCTCAAGTATAATATTAAACGAAGCAAAGTATCATCATTGTTACTCTTCGATAGGCCATTGTAGGAATATAAATTTTCCTAACTTGAGAATGAATAATGGAGAACTTATTGCACTAGAAACTCAATTTGACCTAACGGTTGAATTGCTTCCTTGATAGAAGTTGGGTATGTGGAATCACCCATAAAAATGGTCGTGTTTAGCCGTAATTGAGCACCGCTAGTAACAGTCTCATATTCATTCTCTCACTTGGGAAACTTATACTCCTATGTTTTCCTAAAGTAAGTTTACAATGGAAATACTTTGCATTGTCTTAGGATTACTAATCAAACAAGTTGTAAAATAAAATTTTCTTTTAGTTAATCACAACCACTTGCCTCATCAAGCGATTATCTTGCTTTGATCGAGAAGAGCTACATGACTTCATGGACGAAGTTCATTGTATGCTAATCACCATCCGTAATGACTATACATAGTTCATTGCTTCCGTTGGCCAAAACAAACCTATTGTCTTGAACACCATCATCTACTCTGCACGCCATTGTTAATACAAATGATTTACTAATCTAGATTGTAAATAGGTTTTTGAGTTTCTTGAATAGTGCTTGTTAAATTTGATAAACCTCTTTGTTATCTGTGAGCTCGATCTCATTTGATATATTAGTGTTAGAACCTCTTAAACTTGAAATATGATTCATTTTCAAAGTCATTGCATACCTTTTGTAAAGGTTCTGCTTAGCAGATAGACGGATCCCAAAATTTGTGCTTGACGGATTCCTACTCTTAGGGAACCGTGGGATCCGGCAAACAGAAAATGCAATTGCAATCATTGTATTTCAATCATGTCCTTAGAACACCTCACACTAAGCTAAACATAGTATCTTAAGGCAAATTAAGTCCTTATCAAGTTAAGTAGATCCTTTCCTACTCAACTCACCTAGATCACACTCTAAGACGCTTGTAGATCTATCATTTTCACTTTAATCCATTACTCTTCCGCTCTCTATGATCACTCATCATTCTCACATGATCCCTCACATCTAGCTTTAGAAATCTTTTGATTATGGCAAAATTGATCATAAATCATCCTTACCTCAAAATTGATCAAAGTTGATCAAATTCTAGTTTTCCCATCTCAAAGCCTCTAGGATATTTTCCAAAACACTATCCTACGACACAACCTGATCTCTAGGATCATTTAGCTTCAATTGACACTCTAAATCTTTAGTGTCATCCTTGCTCATCCATTGGTACTCTTGAAAGTTCCAAATCCTTCCATAAATAACAATCATTAACTACATCACTCATTACCTTCAAGTACTCAAGCACCCCTTTATTTAAAACACTTAGGAGGACTGAAACACTCAAGATGATATAGGTCTTAGATCTTAGAAACATCATTTCCACTCTTTCATAACTGCTGAAAGCCGGATCCCTAGGATTAGCCTAGACGGATCCCTTTGAGGAAGGAACTGTGGGATCCGGACGACAGTTTATGTCTAACATTGCTAAAACAATCATTTCAACTCATCTTCCTAACTCAAACACTCCATCTCATCTTAAATAAGTTCCTAGATCAGTGAAACTCTGAACTTCAACCTTGTGCATGCTAATCATCACATTCCAAAGGATATTAGAGACTTAAGTCTTGAATGCACTTGCTAAATCCTTCCCTTTATAAGTCATCTTCCTAGAATCCCTTAGTCATCAAACACAACATAATTCTCAGCATTTAGAAACCTTTTCCTTAGTCATTTCATCATGAGGAAAGCTCCTAGTGCTAACTCATCCAACCAAGAACCACCCAAGAAACTTGCTCGTGTTGTACACGAAATTTCCTCAACCGAATCATCTCCAGTTAAACCCACAAATGGTAGGACTTCCCATCCACCGAATTATCATCCGTAAGAGATAATAGTGCTAGAATCTCACCTCAACAAACCCAATCAACAATTGCCAAGAGAACCGCAATAATTAGCATTAAACCTCTTAGGTTAGAAAAGGGATCATCGAGCTCTAAACCAAATGTACCTAGTTCTAGCAAAACGTCTAAACCTTCATTCCTAGAGCATGGACTACACTCCTTTACCAAGTCTCTCTCTATTCATTAGAGAATTCACCACCGAGAACTTCTCATTCACCAACATTCTCGTTAAAGTAGGAACCACCTACATCACCAACTAGTCCATCGTTGGAAACAAGGAACCACCAAGGACTTGATCATATGAAGGAATTTCCATTACCACCACTCTCATTCCTAGTAGAACCTCATCCTAAATTACTCAATGTACCTCCACCATCATTTGTAGAACCTCCTCAAAACATCCTGTTCCTAATCAAGACAATAATTGCTCTAATTGTCTAATCACCCAAGAACTTGTTCAAGAAGTACGAAATGAGTTGCATTTCATGTTTAATTATCTTCTTGAAAGATTGGACCAAATCAACAAGTCTACTCATCCCTAGACTCAAGAACTTTGTTGCTTCTTAAGCTTTGGTCACTTATTAGTATTAGTAGAATATGGCTAAATCATTCTCTTAGTTTTTAGAGATTTGTTGATCATCTCTTATGTTTTATTGAATGATAGTTTACTTGCCATATTGCATTGAGTATATGTTTGTTGGTTGAATACATATCTCATTTTGATGTTAACATTACTTGTTACATCACCATTGCTGAATTTAATCATCAGCTATACGGATCCCTCAAAATTGCCTAGACGGATCCCTACTAGGAGGGAACCGTGGGATCCGTGAGACAGAAAACTATTTTTCTCCTAACTTGGATCACATATGCAGGAAATTGTGCATTATACTTGTTTTCTAACCTTTGTTTTGTAGTTATTCAATCTACACTTGATGCCTTTTGACACCCTAAAGCTAGGGGGAGCTTTGTGTCAAAACAATACATTGCAAATTACTTGCAATATTAGGATTACATCCCTTTGCAAAATTGCAATCATCAAGGGGGAGCACATTCGTCACTTAGACGAAATATTTTGCAAACTTAGTTGCAAACAAACTAGATTAGTATTACTTCCTTGACGCCCTTACCTAGGGATGGACTCGTCAAAGGGGAGTAAAGACGAGATCCTTTCCCGTTACTTGCTCTCTACCTCTTTTTATTTCTTTCACATGTTTTTCTTAAAACAATGTGTTGCTTTCTTTCAAGGCTCTTTTTGTTTCGACAAAAAGGGGAAGAAGAAAGTAAAAACTACAAATTCAAACTTTTACAATTTTAGCTTTTCCTTAAAATAATTTTATGTTTTGTCATCAACAAAAAGGGGGAGATTGTTAATACAAATAAGCCGTAAAAAGGTTTATTTATATTTTACGATCTTCTAATGTTTTGTCGATAACAAACGTAAAATCATTTTAACGAAACAAATAAAATACGTAAATGGTTTGAACTAATAGTTTCTAACATATTCACATTTTCACATAAAACACTAAAACAAGTATAAGTGATTTTATGATTTAATATTACATATGTACAACAACTAGTGTTTACATATTTGGGTAAAATATACACATAACTAGTATGTAGTATATTGGGTAATATAAATGGGTAGAAACTTAAGTATCATAACCCATTGGGCAAATACATTGAATGTAGTTGGGTACAACCCAAAGCCCATGACCCATTGAGCTTGACCCATAACCCATTGCATGACATCATGCTTATATCATATATGGATAATATCCATAACCCATGGTATTGACCCATACCCAATGTCTAGATACATTGAAACCTTGGTGAGCACTCAAGAGAATGTCTAGATACATTGAACCCTTGGTGAGCACTCAAGAGATACATTGTATCTAGCCAAAGATCCATGGATCAACCCATGACCCATGACCCATAACCAAAATACCCATGGGTAAATGGGAGTGTCCCACGGATCCGTAGCTTTGTGCTAGCCGGATCCCAAGTGGAAGGGATCCGTGGGATCCGGGGAACAGTAGAGAATTTTCTCTATAAATAGTGAGCCATTTCTTTCCTTTTAGCTCACCACTTCACATATACTCTCTCCAAGTTTTATATCTCTCTAACCCCAGATCCAAAAGATCTATGTAGTTTGTCTTTTGTTTTTGTGTGATCTTCTAGGTTCCTCTTAAAGGCAAGATCACCACTTCTTGAAGACGTGCAAGCTCAAGTCCATGAGTTGTCATGCTTCGTCATCATCAAGACAACTAAGGTTCTATTGTTGATAGTTCTTCCTTTCTCCGTAGATTTTGTGTTGAACGCATTAGTGAAGAATGCCAAAAGTGTCAAGATGAAAGCATTAGTGAAAGGTGCTCATCATCCATGTCAAAGCATTAGTGAAGAATGCTAAAGGTGTCAAGACGAAGGCATTAGTGAAGGGTGCCAAGCGTTGTGTCAAAGGCATTAGTGAAGGATGCCGAAGAATCAAATCAAGTCGCATTTGGGAAGAATGCCTAGGTCGTATAATCGATGAGGTGCATCGTTATACATATAAGTATTTGTTTGTTTGTTTCCAAGGATGGTGATATCCTTGATGAAGGTGTAACAAGGAATTGATCTCCTTGGTATTAAGTGTTGTGTTGTGAAGGGTAGTAGTTCCTCCATAGTAATGGAACTAGGTGCTTAGCCTAGTACCAAATAAAGGGTAGGCGACGTTGTGATAGGATTAGTTCTCCTAAGGTGTGAAAGAACTCGGTGGTTAGCCTAGCACCGTATAAAGGGTAGGCGACGTTGTGTTAGGTGTGGTTCGCCTTGGTGTGAAAGAACTCGGTATTTAGCTTTGTACCGGAAAAAGGTTAAGCGACGTTGTGAAGGCTTCTCCGCCACAAGGAGTTGGTGTAGTGCTTACGAACTCTCGAGTAGGTGACTCGGGGAGTGGAGTAGGGCAAGGAAGGTGTCCTTGTAGCCGAACCACTATAAATAACTTGTGTCGTGGTGATGTGCTTCTTACTCTTTATATTTCATTACACGTTTATATATCTATCTATCAACGTCCAACATAAACAATCAAATAGATTGACATAAGTCGATCTAAATATTTAAAAGGAAGTTTTAAATTGGTAAAACTGTTCAACCCCCCCTTCTAGTTTTCCATAGATATCATTTCATCAAGGAGCATGTGGAAAAGGGTACTGTTGAATTTTACTTTGTGGGTACTGAATACCAACTGGCAGATTTTCTCACAAAAGCCTTGGCTCCTGATAGGTTTACTGAGTTGGTCCACCGGATTGGTATGCGGTGTTTGACTCCAGAGGAACTAGATGAACTTTTAAAACAATCTTAAAACCAGTCAAACACCAAAACCTCTTTTGTAAATATTTTCAAAAACAAAATACAAAAATATAAAATCTGATTAAATTCAAAAATAGTATTTTCTCGGTCAAGTGTTGAGGGGGAGAAAGTAAACAATTTTCTGTTTCATAAAACCTTGTAGTTGCATGTTACCTTATTCCGGTTGTTTATTTGATAATGGTGGTCACATTTCTGGTTTATTGACACTCCCCGGATTCAAACTTGTAAAATTTCATTATTTCTTAAGTCGAGGGGGAGTGCCGTCATGTTTCTTTCCAAAAAAATCATGTTTTATGTAACCAAAGTGGAACTTATGGGCTGTGGATGAAAATGGTTAAGGTGGAGGGACCAATGTTGTCAAAAGCTCAAAGTATTTTTTAACAAAATTCTTCACCAAACTTATCAATTTCATTTATTACTATCATTAAATTTCCTCAACCACCTAATCAACGCATAAGATTCAATCTACCAATCCATGCTTTAAACTCATGATTTGTAAGTGGTTATATGATCTTAATGTGTTTACAAACATAGGTTTTTAAATTCATAAACATCCAACGGATGGATTTTGTGTTTGGATGATTTTTGTGTTCTACGCGTATGCGTATGAACACAAAATCATCACTTGAGTGTTTGTGATGATTAAAATGGTGTTAAAATGTTCAAAATCATATGCTATAAACATTTCCAACATAAATTTCCATCCAGAAAATGTTTTGATCATATTTCAAAATTAGGGTTCATACGCATGAATTAGGGTTTTTCATTTTAGAGTGTTTCTAGACAATTAGTTGTTCTTATGATGTTGTATACATGTTTAATTGACCAAAACCAGACTTGAATCATTCCCAGAAACATCAATTTTGTGAAAATTACGATTTAGGGTTTATGCTCGTACTGTTAGGAATTAGAAAATTCCATAGTAAAGAGTCGGTCACCCCAAATATTATCTAGCATAAGTTAGCTCGTAGACTTGTCGTTATTTACGTTATTTAGCAGTTTATTAGTTAGTTTGTAGTGTAGTTTAGTTTAGAGTAACACCGTGGAGGAAGGACGGGTCTTTACCCACTGTATGCCTGATCCACATGCCGTTAGGAGGTCGTGTATTGTGTAACTATAAATACCCCTTCCATCCATGGAAGGGGTGGTGCTTCTCATTCAATCTAATATTCCCTTTGTGTAAACCTCTAGCAAGAACACCCTCTCTCTCTACTTTCTCTCTCTAAAATGGTAATCATGTATTTTGATCTTCCAAGACCACCCGAATCATGAACACAATAATATTTGGATCCTAACAATTGGTACCAGAGCCAAGGTTCTTGTGTTGTGTTGATTTGTGTGGTTTTGTATCATGGTTATGTGGGTTTTTGGATCATGTTGTTAACTGTTTTGCACTATTTTTTGGTCGGAATGTTTCATTATCATATTCTTGTGATAATAGTTTTTTTACATGTTTTATCTAATGTGCTTTTGTATCCTGGTCAAAATAGTATCCTGGTCAAAATAGTTTCATGGTCCATCAAAACTTTCAATATATGTCGTGTCCCAATCTGTTGTCCAAGGCAGTACTTTTGTATCATCTTTGCATAGAGTTTTTTTTGTACCAACATTTATCAGTGATGTATACATGGTCGTTATTCTTGGTCAAACTTTCAGGGTCAAATGGGTCAAAAGGTTGCAACTTTTTAATGTTTTTCTGGGTTAATATTAAGATGGTCGGAAATATTAGTCGGAAACTCATCGGAAAACATAAAAAATCTTGCTAGCGACTTGTCAAAACTGTCCAGATGCAATGTATTTTACCTAGCGACTTGTCTTTACAAGTCGTAGCGACTTTGTCTAGCGACTTGGTCGTAGCGACTTGGTCTAGCGACTTAGTCGTAGCGACTTGGTCTAGCGACTTAGTCGTAGCGACTTGGTCTAGCGACTTAGTCGTAGCGACTTGTCATTGTGACTTTTTGACTGATGCATTATGACAGAATAATGATGAAGATATAAGTACTTTTGCATAAACTGAAAAATGACCACTACCACAAACCAAATCTTTACTCTTGACTTCAGTTTTTCACATCATATGTCAAATACCCATACGAAAATACACATATCTTGACTGATCTTGACTAATGTCCGAATGTAATCACATCAAAAACCCAACATCAGTCCGTGACAACCAAGATCTAAACAACTCTACTCATTCGTCTCAAACTAATACAAGTAATAATTAATACGAATTGACTCTTGATCTCAGCCGCTTATTTCGTGGTTCACAAAGAGTAAACTATCATGACTTCCGAGAGTCCTCAAACACGAAATATTCTAATCATCATAGATCAAAATGTTTGTGATAATATACGAATTTGTGAAATGAGTATAACAACTATGTTAAATCACTTCACTGGTTCGTTTAAGACTCAAAGACATGAATGGAAAACTAAACGGGATTAATTAAACCTACCTTGAACCTTGGTTTGTTCTCGAAGCTTATTCGTGTCTTTCTTAACCATCCCTGTGGCATATTCGATTGAGGTAACTCAAGCCATCCCTGTGGCTGCCTCTTAGTTTGATGATTAGAAAATGAGAAACTTTTGAGATAAGAGTTTTAGATGTGATAAGACTATATTTGTGTTGAGAAAATAAAATGGTTGGAGGCGTTATGTTTATGTGAGGCTTTGGGTTATGATAGGGTTAGGGTTATAATGTGTCAAGTTTATTTATATCCGGTTATCACATGTTCAAATGGATCGTGGGCCTCAAATAACTCAAATGCTTTCGTGATTTTGGATTTAAATTCATGGTGTAGGCCTCATCTGTAAGATATCTCGTGGGCTGATGATTAGATTGCATGGATTTGGAGTGAGATTGTCTCAAACGCAACTTGGATTTGTAAAATGTGTTATCTTATTTTTTAGATACATATTTTTGATGATATTTAGCATTTGAGTGGTATTTTGGTACATTTTCACGGGAGGATACGGATTCACGGCTTGAGCTATTATTAGATTTAAATGACTTCGAGGTTCTCGACCAGCGTTACTTTGATAATGATGTGACGGTCCAAACAGTTTTACTTGAACGTTGGACTTGAATGATTGGATTGATTTTCATAAACCAGACCTTGATTCTTGCATGTAACCAAATTTGGGCTGTTCACATGATTGGGTCGTATGGGCTACTCATGTATTGGATTTTATGTGAGTTGATATAAGATGAGATCTGTTGGTGAGGTTCAAAATCCGGGTTGATACTTTGGTATATACATTTTTGCGAAGGATACTATGTCACGACTTGATTTGATGATTGAACAAGGTTGACTACGGGATTTTTGTACGATATTTCTTATTTGGATGTGAAGTGAGATTTTTCCGAGCGAGTTTACTTATTTCGTCTTCTTTCTTTCCACCCTTCCGCGAAGATGACTTGTTTGGGCATTTATAGAGTGTGATAAAGACTTGGCTATTTAATTACGTTTGTGATTCTAACCCACGACGTAACTATCACTTCGGTGTCTCACGCAGTTGAGGATATGTCAAGAGGTTTTGTACATTGGGTACACCGTTTCTTCTTCACAAGGATTAGTACAAGTTTAAGTAACAAATCTAGGGAATTTCACTTCATGATCAAGTTTGGCATATCGGGTTTACTTCTCCATTTGGTCACAGCAACAGCCGACAGAATGCGTGTATGATGTGTTTACCAAAGTGATTGATTGGATGGTTGATGTTATTGTTGATGTTGGATAATGAACCGTTGATGAACCACTGCATGTTACCCTAAAACAGATATTCACCGAAACCAAATTTGTCATAACACATTCAAGCTGACATTGTTTGCAGTTTAGTCTTGATTTTGTAAAATCCCACGAAAGAAACTATTTCTCGGCTTAAATCATAGACTTGTAAAATCCCGTGACAATGGAAACATCCTGGTAAAAGTAAAGTGCATTTCCGGAGCTATCTTACGGTTTATTCCTGGTTTTGTAAAATCCCGCGAAAGAATCTATTTCTCGGTTTAAACCATGGAATTGTAAAATCCCGTAATGATGGAACCATCTTGGAGAAAAGAAAGTGTAATTATGGATCTTCTGATGCTGGTGTTACGGGTTCTGTTTCGAAGAAGGGATAAAAGGGTGTACTTCATAAATTGGATGTGTGTTTGGATATTCGTCATGGCAGTTTGGTTATTACATGGTTTTACGGGGTTATGTGCTTTTAACCATGGTCAGGATGAAACCATTATCATAGTTCACTTTTAAGGTCAAAGGAGGCTAGAGTTGAGCTTTTAACCAAAAGATGTGACAACGGGGTTAATTCAGTATTATCTATTTGAGGTTGAAGTGAAATATCACGGGCGAGTGTACTTAGTATCTGAAGGTATCGGGGATGGATGGATGAAGATTCTTCATGATCCTTGTTCAAGCTTATTATCAAAAACGAAGACTTGGAAATCTAGTTATTGTTGGGTGACTTTTACCTCTTCTTTTACCACTTGGGGGAATTGGGCTCTTACCACCACAAAATAACTATCACTTTAAGGAGTTACGTTGTAGTGCTCAGTGTCACATTGAATTGTGGATTTTCAAGAGGTGATGTACGTCTATTACTTGATGGTTGGTTGGATGAAGAGTATAGAGTACTTAGAGATTCAATGGAGGATGAAGTCTCGGCACCGCTCTTTGTTACATATGTGCAAGCTTAAGTCACGAGTTCGGGTTAGTCTACTTCAAGGTCAAATTCATCATATTGGGTTCTCTCCATCAGCTGTCACTACAAAGAGCCTACTGAATGATAATGGGGTGGATTACATGTTTTGCCAAGAGATTATGAAAAGAGAGAGATTATGACGTCTGTTCACATCAGTTCAGGCCTCGTACTCCAAAGAAAAGAAATGTGTACGTTTTAGTGCGCATTATCTTCTGAAGAAGAGAAATCTTCTTATGACGTCTGTTCACATCAGTTCAGGCCTCGTACTCCAAAGAAAAGAAACGTGTACGTTTCAGTGCGCATTATCTTCCGAAGAAGAGAAATCTTCTTATGACGTATGAACACAATAGTTCATGCCTCGTACTCTAAAGAAAAGAAAGGTGTACGTGTCAGTGCACTTTATCTTCTGAAGAAGAGAAATCTTCTTATTATGACCATTCTCATCAACATGCTTCATACTTTTTCCATGCGCTTCAGTCATCAAGTGAACCGGGCTATCACTGATTGTTTTCTCATTCCACTTGCTCGATTATAATGAAGATGGCGACATCACGTGCTTATTTTGCGGGAGAGAAGTGTGAATAGAACATTTGGATAATGTTCACTTATTTAGTCAAGAATGGCATCTCCGTATGCAATTCTTGAGGGGGAGAAGAAGTGTGAATTTTTTGCATTGTTGATTGACATTTGAGAATATTAATGGTCATACGGCTCTAAACTCATGTAAGAACCGAGCTTCTTCTTATCGGGTCATCTTAACATGGAGTTTTTGCCGTTGGTTGACATCTTCACTCGGATTGATGAGTTTATCGACAAAGTGCTTCCGGTTAATGCTTCACGTATACAGCAACATGATGATTCCGAACAATCTCCCTGTTCTTGTTTGATGTGATTGGTAGTTTGGTGTTACCATCTTGTGTGTTCGTTGCGGCCTGATTGCTGATTTCCTTGATGAACATCTTTCTGTTCTTGTTTGATTGGGAGGGATTTTAGTTAAGGGGATTTGCAAGATGTAAGTTAATCGGGATGCTTTTTGGTGGGATGCTTTTTGGTGTGAGTTGAAGATGTTAACTATCTATTCCCCAACTGCACAATCTTGAAGAAGGTCGAGTCTACAGTCTGTTCTACATTTTCTGCTACATGTTAGAAGACTAAAGACGAGTTGCATTTAATGATCTAAAGACTTCTTCTTAATCTGGGCATCTATCAAACAGATTGTCGGTTTAGGGGAGAGCACTAATTGGGAGTGAGTTATAAGTCAGATTCATTCCCCAATTAGACTTGCTCACATTCTGCAGCAAGTTGATTCTCACAGATACATATGAGCTAATGATGTTCTTCTCAAATGATTTCTAGTACACGGGCTTACAATGAGTTGCTGATTCTAAAGTATCAAAACCAGCAAGGGGGAAGGAGACAAGCATCTAAACGCGAGTAAACTTGATGAACTTAATACTTCTAAGTAATTGAAGATATCCCGGGAAGACAAATTTTATTACCGCAGAGAAACTCAAGGTTTGACTCATGGCGAGTAAACTTGATGAACTTAACTCTTCAAAGTGATTGAAGATATCCCGGGATAACAAATGTCATGACCGCAGAGAAACTCAAGGTTTTACTCATCAAGGCGTTTAGTGTTCTTATTCCAACTACGTGGGGGAAGAGATGTATGAGTTAGTTTTCTGATGATGAAAGAGGTACACAAGGGTGTGATGATTTCGATGTTATCGCAATCATCAGGGGAGAGAGAATTGTGTACATTGGGGGCGCTCAGCTGTTTCACTTGAGTGCTTAATCAGTGATTCAGAGATATAATCACTTATTCCGGAGTTGAAATCCGCAGAGATAGTCCTCCGCAGAGATAATCAGTGATTCGGCCTGCTTCTTCAATGTTATCGATTATTTTCTCTTTGGGCATTTCGGGTAATTCGGGTTCTTGAGCTTCATACACTTTCTTTAGGAGGAGAGAAAAGTATACATCGGGGTTATTCTTTGGCTATTGGACTTAATCTGCTACTTCGATGGTATAAGTTTCTTTGTCTTCGGGTATGTGTATTCGGGTTCGTGAGCTCTAGTCTAAGAGACTGACTGCATCAATTTCAACTGCTCGGGGGAAGTGGTCTCTTGACACCTTTTTGGAATGGATTGCTTCAGACTTCAGTGAAAAATAAATTTGAGAAGATTATTTATACGTGGGATGATACGTTGTTGTTCTTGTTGATGATATAACCTCGAACGAAGAATCACGGTGATTATTCTTAAATGGAGCAGCGGGATTTATGATAATGGTGTGCTTACTTGTGCACCTGGCTAAAGCAAGCTTGAAATAGAGCTTCGAATCTGCTCATCTTAAGGATTTTCGGTTTGGGGGGAAGCTGCCAGAGTCTCACTTTCAGTTGGTTCAATTTCTTTCTTCGATTGAAGAGCCCTGGAAGCTTTGGTGGTGAATGTTTAAGGGATGATGACTTCTATCTTCTACAACGGGGCTGCTCGATATCTTTATCTCGGTACTCGTATCATCATCTTCTTTAACTATATCATCTACTCTATCTTTGTATATATTTATCAGAAAAATCAAAATACAAAAATATAAAACCAGCAAAACAAAATAGAAAAATATAAAACCAACAAAAACCCATAAAAATCAGAAAATTTGAAAAATTCTAAAAATATGTTTTCTCTTGACATGTCTTCTGGTATCGATAACATCTACGGTCTTAGAAATGTCATTCAATAATGGCACGGGACCATAGATGAAGTTCGAGCAGGAGTTGTAAATATTCTTTTCAAATCATGTCTAAAAAATGTGGCTTGCAGTTACTTCAGACTGTAACCCGGGCTTAAACCATGGCTTGCTATTATTTCTGATAGCAACCCGCTCTTCAAAAGAAAGGAAAGTGCTGCGCTAAACCAATTTTCAAATATTTCGTGCACTTATCCTAAAACAATTTGAGGAAAGTATGTCGAAGGACTGCTGTTCCTACACAAATGTTTTTCCGTCTAAAATTCTTCAGAAAAATATTTGTTGTTTTCCAAAAATGGTGGTAAAATAAGTTGCTTAAAAATCTATCGGTTTCAGAGTTTTAGTATAAGTTGAAAACTCAATCAATGACTTCAGCGCTTTTAAACCTCTTATGAAATTGAGTCACTGATTGAGGGGGATAATGTTTTCAAATGTATATCATCTAACGGGCTTTCTTTAATATCCTACGTGCTTAATTAAAAATGATATTTGCCTATGTCGAAGGACTAGGAATTTAGGATATGATTGTTAGGATTAGATGATTATAGTTTGATGAAACACATTATTCCCATGCTTTACATGAATTGATTGATATGTTGAATTGACTTTTATTAGTCGATTGTTGTTTGGGTGTTGTCGACCACCATATATCTGTTTGTGTCCACTAACGTATGCAGGTATCTTGGTATAAGAATGTTCCAGATCAGGATCCCACATAATATGATGTTTGGATGCCGAAAGGAAATGGTAACTAGATCTTGGGTTGACAAATGAAGAAACGGAGCTTAATTGGACTTCAATGGAGAGTTGGCATAAATGCAACGTAAGAGGTCTCACTGCATCAGCAGATGGTTTTCTTCTAAGTGATTGAAGAAACGGAGCTTAATTTGACCTCAGTTGGCATTCAAAATGCAACGTAAGAAGAAGTCTCACTGCATCAGCAGACGGTTTTCTTCCAAACCCTACAGCAACAACAACAGAAGCTTCTCAACCACCTAACGTATCTTTGTGCAGGATACCATTTTTAAACAATTTTGAATAATTTGATTAAATTGTTTTGAAAATGGAAAATATTGTTTTGAAAATATATTGGACTAATTTTTGAAAATCACCGGACTTCATGTTATCAAAACCTAAGTCACTCAATTATTGACTTCTGTCATGGATTGAGAGGGAGAGTGATTTAAAATAAAATATTTTCAAACGATGTTTCTTCACAAAAGTTTCGTCTTGTACGATAGTAAGTGGTGATCTAAAGATTTAATGTTATGTCATGGTATGATTTTTTCTTTAGAATCAAGGTCTTTCAAAATGAAATTTTTTCTGTTCTTGTTTGATTGTGAAATTGTTTTGTTTTACTTAAAAGATCTCTTAAAAACTATCATACCTGACACTAACAATCTTTAATGTCTTAAAATGGTCCTTATCTGTCATTTTTCAAAGTTAAATCAAGCTACGTCTTTCCCCAAAATCTTTTAAATGATTTAAATCAATTGGGTTCACAAATCTCAAAAGGTTTGAAACTTTGATCGTGGTAGAGATCGTGAGTTAAATCTCTTATCTGTTTAAATGGAATTGGATTTAGTCCTTCATAGGCACTCCTGCCTCCATGTGCCAAACGATTTCATACACAATGCACATGTTGAGGAGGAGGATTTATCCAAAAACAAGATGAGTATTTAAACCTCGCCACATTTTCTCTCATGTTTTCTAAACCTAATTAAATCACTTGGGATCCAAAATCTCAAAGGGTTTGATATTTTTGATCGGGGGAGAATTTGTGATTTAATAATGAAATTTGATAAAAAGTGATCGTTTTGATTTAATTGTGCAGGCTGCTCTCTCATATGTGCTAAACGCTTTCGAATCTTGAAGCACATATTGAGGGGAGCAAACAAACTATCGAGGTACGAAAGCTTTTTAAAGTGATTTATAAAGTACCTTGATTGAGTTTTAAAATGGTTTCTTAATGGCGCTTGTGATTGTGGATGTGCTTCAAAAGAAATCTTGCCTCTATGTGATAAAATGATTTCAAATATTCTATGCACATATTGAGGGGGAGAATTTTACCAAGAAAATCAAATGGCTTTTTCGTATGAAAATTGTGATCAAAGAAAATATTTCAAATTCCTCTTGCCTCCATGTGCTAAACAATTTCTAAATCATATGCACATGTTGAGGGGGAGGTTTTTCTAAATGATCAAAACTATTAAGGTACAAAATGCTTTGATCTCGTATCACAAGTACCTTGATTGTTTTTCCAAATGATTTTTCAATTGGTTTTAAGGAAGAATGAACTGTACCAAAAGACCGACCAATTTACTTTACGCATGGTGTTATAAGGATGGTTAGGTTAGGTATTAGTTCCCACGATCCGCCAGAACCAGAGGGATCTACCCAGGGACAATCCACTAGATAGTGTAGAGTCCTTAGGTATATTGAAAAAAGGAGAAAAATGAGAAATGGGAAAAGTGCAGACTGAGACAGAGCTAGTACTGGAATAAACCCAACAAGGTTCTAGTAATGAAGTCTCAGTAAGCACTGAAGGGGTTGAAGAATGAAAAAGAAATGAATGTGAAAAAGGGTGAAAAGAAATAGCCCTCCAATAATTCAACCTTAGGGCAGTAACCGGGTTCAATACATATGCTACTGGTGGTTACTAAGGTAACACTGGTATTGAAGACAAGACGTCATGGACCCAGTGTCGCACTGCACTAAACTTCCCAAGCTACTCAAGTTCCTCTTAAAAGGGCTTGTTTCATTCTCACGGGGAACCGACATAATCTATCGACTTTCTCTTAGAGATTGTTGATATTGAAGAAGGAGACCCTCTCCCTAGTCTCGGGCATAGGAACCAAATGTGCACTATTGAGTCTAGAGCCAAGAGATCATCCACAATATCTCATTAGGACACTATATTCTTGAAGACTTGCTGTTTCACACAATGTGGAAAGTAAGAACATATTAATAGTCCTACGCATTATCCTTGTGGTATTGCCAGAACATCCGAGTGATACGTAAAAGTATTCACAATGAAGATGGAAAGCCTTCTGGAGCCAACATCAAACAAGCTCCTGGTGGGTGGCATGTGAGATCTTCTCGTAAGATCAAGCTTGTGACAACTGGATAGAAACGATGGGGAGATTCAATCTTGAATCAACCTTGGTCCAGGAATGGAATTGGCGAATGCTTTTGGAAAAACCATTCGATGTGCAAACCTTCTTTTCTCTAGCACATCGAATGTGTACTTATGTTTTCAAACACAAAAAGTATCTCTTATTGAAAAAATGCTTTTGGAAAAACCGTTCGATGTGCAAACCTTCTTTTCTCTAGCACGTCGAATGTGTACTCTTTTAAATACAAAAAGTATTTTTGATTGAAAATTGATCTTTCTCATAAAACCTTCGTCGTATTGCAAAACTCTTTCTTCTAAGCAATACGCGATTGTTTTTCAAATCATTTTTCATCAATCAGTGAATCTCTATTCGCTTCACTCACTCCGTGTTGTCTTCTTTGAGACGTTCCGGTTTGAGAACAGCTAGAACAGCTGCGAAACTCTGTCAAGGAGATTCTTAGGAATCCTACCGATCACAGGCGTACTTGTATGATCAACGGGGAACCGTGGGCCGTGTACCTCAATTCAACGAAAGTGATCAAAGACACTTTCGTGTGTTTTATTGCTAACTGTTGTTTGCAGGTACATTTGGACGGTTGCAGCTGATCAGAATTGAGGAGTCGATCCAAAGCCGAATGCTCACAGCATCCACACTTAATTTGAAGAAATCATGACTGGTGCATATCTACATAACCTGGCTCTGATATTTCATACTATGCTTCTGCTTCGCTGTTGCAAATATCATGAACCAGTAAGGCTTCCGCTACTCTGATGGAAAGATGTCATGATTCAAAAGTGTGAGCATGTCGGTCCAAAAGCCACAACTTCACATGATGGCAACACAATAAAGGGTGATCCAGAGATTTAATGTGGCTGATGATCTCAATGAAAGCTCGAAGATCATCAAAGATGTGAATCAGCTCAAAGACCTCCACTGAAAGTACAAAACTATGCGGACTTTGAAGTTGCACTACAAAAGCACAAAGATTGCGAAATTGAAGAATTGAAGTCTACGAGCTCAAGAACAAAGTCAAGAATAGAATGCTAGGATTCGAAATGTAAAACATGGGGTGACCTCCCTTAGGGGGAGATTGTTAGGAATTAGAAAATTCCATAGTAAAGAGTCGGTCACCCCAAATATTATCTAGCATAAGTTAGCTCGTAGACTTGTCGTTATTTACGTTATTTAGCAGTTTATTAGTTAGTTTGTAGTGTAGTTTAGTTTAGAGTAACACCGTGGAGGAAGGACGGGTCTTTACCCACTGTATGCCTGATCCACAGGCCGTTAGGAGGTCGTGTATTGTGTAACTATAAATACCCCTTCCATCCATGGAAGGGGTGGTGTTTCTCATTCAATCTAATATTCCCTTTGTGTAAACCTCTAGCAAGAACACCCTCTTTCTCTACTTTCTCTCTCTAAAATGGTAATCATGTATTTTGATCTTCCAAGACCACCCGAATCATGAACACAATAATATTTGGATCCTAACACGTACTAATTGGGTATTTTTGATTCATGAAGGTTTTGATGTTAAAACTTATTTAAAACAACTCATTAGGCCTCTATGACATCATAGAAAACGTTTGGTGCAAAACCTATGGCTAAATCTCTTACTCGTAATATTTGAATACTTAGGGTTTAAGTGTTACACGTATGAGAATCTTACGCGTAACTGTGTATGATTGTGTGTTCATATGAAAATTGAAAAAGATTGGATAATGTGTTAATGAAAGTGTTATGATGAATTTGTTTCAGGTTTTACGCGTGAAATATTCAGAATCAAGGTTAACCATGGACTTCTACGCATAAGGATCATCTTACGCGTAGAAAGTTACACGTAAGAGTAATATTACGCGTAACCTTTACGGGTAAGGTTCTACAAATGGACTACGCGTATCCTGTGAAGGATATGCGTAAACAGTGAGTATTACGCATAAGGTTCACTCTTACGAGTAAACCTTACGCGTAAACTCCCACATACGCTTACGCATAAGCTCTATGCCTAAGGCTCGCTTTTCCTAAGCGTAACATTTCTTACGCGTAAGTCAAGATCCTACGCATAAGCTTATGCCTACGCGTATGTTCTACTGTTTACGCATAAACTTGCAAATCCCACGCCTAAGCCTAATTTTTAACCAAAATTATGAATTGTTACGCGTACAAACTTGTAAACAAATAAATCATAACGTCACGAAACCAAAATGTCACTAATAAGCTTAAATGGTAAATATGTTGTGATAATATGTGAAAATATGGACTTCAAAACTAAAAGTTAATAAATTCACGATACTTTTCACGACTACTTTGGACTATCTGGTAGTAGTTGAATAGGCAAAGTAGGTTTCATTGATGTTAAGTCTTCTGGTACACCTGTCAGGAAGACCAGGAGAGGCAGTGCTGGAAGTATTGCGAGCACTGAGAGTACGAGAAGGTACCCAAAGAGAACTCACACACTTAAAAAGAGAGTTCCTCTTACTGAAGCCATCCCTATTCCCAAACCAGAACCAAAACTAATGGACGAGGACTCAGAAGACACTGAAACAGATGAAGAGTTTATCTACTCGGAATCTGCAACAGATGATACTCTAACAGTCGCAAAACCTCTCAGTCCCAAGTTTGACAAAGGGAAAACTCCAATGCTTGAGCAAGAAGAAGAGAGCTCAGAAGAAGAACCACTGGATGAAGACAGAGACTACAGAAAGAAGCTTAAGAACCTCAGACTCCAACATGTTGCTAAAGAGTTCGAACAACAACAAACTCGTGGCCCTGGAGGGTCAAGTGGTGGTGCACTAACTACACCAGTTTCCGATGCGGTTTATCAACCCGATAAGGGAACTGGTACCACCACCCACGAACAACAACAAAAGTAACTAGAGGATTCTATCATCTATGACTTTGAGGAACCAAAAATGGAGAAGTCTGAGAAAATTCCTGATGAAGATGTTGAGGCTGCAGCTAAAGAAAAAGCAGAAAAAGAAGCTCAAGCTCAAGCAGATGAAGAGGCAAGGAGAAAGGCTGAAGAAAAGGCTCAAGCGGAAAAGGAATCAAATGATTACATTCTAGACAGTCCCATACATAGCAAGGAACAAACTTCTGAGCCACCTAAGGACCCTGAGTCTCCTCATGTATCATCATCGTCAGATTCATCTTCTCACTCATCTCTACCACCATCCAAAGACTCTACAACTAGATCCGCATCCAGATCAATAAAGAAACCAACCGACACTTGGGCATCACGAGCAAAAACAAAGATTGTTAAAGCTTAAAGCAGGTAAGGAAGAAAAACGTAGTCAATAAGAAACTCAATCAACTCGCTGACAGAGTCAATCTTCTTCAAAAAGTGATAAATGAGTTTTCGGATGAAAGGGAACAATTGCAACAATTTCTGAATAGAGATATCCAAGGGGAAATGGAAAAGACGATCAGAGAATACACTCACAAGTTTCTCATCGACACTGTCCCTGGAGTGACAAGAGAGATGTTCACCAGACAACTCTATCCAGGTCTCATGCAATTGGTCAAGCAAACAATGTAATCTACTCCGGTAGCAATGCAAATCAATCCAATTGAGCCTAAGGTTGTCTCTGATGCCGAGTTGATCTCCAAGCTTGTGCTACAAATGTCTAAACGATCTGCAACATTTACTTCTGACGAAGCTAAACGTTTTGAGGCATTGCTGGGTTTTCAACTTAAAACTTCATGCAAAGCGGCAGCTGAAAAGGCTAAGCGTCCTAGAGACGATGATGATGCGGATAAGGACTCTGAGGCAAAACGAAAGAAGAAAAATGACGATTCATCCTCTATGCCTCCACCACCCCTAAGGACCTCCACCCAAAGAAGTTCTCCACAACGGTCTCCTGCTACTGATAAATCTCAGGATTATGAGTCACCACCACATACAGTGAAAACCGGTGATCACTTTGAATACACTGGTGGTGACGATGACAAAATTCCTGAGCCCCAACAACAACCCACTTCTTTTACAACAACAAAGAAACCAGAATCATGATCCAAGCCAAAGAAGAAGAAGACAAAGACTAATGTTGTGTCATGGCTAGACGAAGATGACACCGAAGAATATGACTCGTTCTCTAAACTTGTTGATGCTACACCTCAATTACCAGAAGGTCAAGAAATGGTAGATGGTCGCACAATGGAGCATGTGAAGCTTATAGAGGAAAAGTTCAAAGTGAAGAAAATGACCAAAGCAGAGTTGAAGCGAATCAAGAATGAAGCATTTCAACTACTTAAGACAGCTCAGACAGTGCAATCGAGGTCGAATACCATCTCGACAACATTGCACGAGCCATGTCTAACAACATTGACTGGCTCAATCCTGAATCAAACATTGACTTCACCAGACAAGATAAAGCTCCATACTACACTGACTGGACCAAACCTCTACCTACCATTGGCCGACCGGATCAACCCAAGATTCCATACCGCTATTTCTTCAACAACGACCTAGAGTTTCTTCTACACGGTAGCGATGTCTCCAAGAAATACGCTACATCACTCACACTCCCTTTCCCGGCAGCAATCTACTCTAACAATCCAGCCATCGAGGAAGAAGCCACACACATGTTTACTGACAAAGTGGAAAAGTATGAACTCGATGCACTGTATGGGATTCATCATTGGCCAGAACGACGAAGAATCTACTACAAAAGCTGCCAGGTTCTGAAGTAAAAAAAGGAAGTGTTCAGTGAAAAATGGATCGTTGCAATTTAGCATGTTACTCTTTCGTCAAAGTGGGACTACACATTCCTTAAGAAAATAGTGGTCAAATGACAAGACGAAGAGGAATATGACTTTTGTGAAGCGGATTTTCCAAGATTGTTGCTAAATGACATTGAAGATATGTATCTGGCCAAGGTAAAAGGAAGAATGCGACATTTCTCAACGAACATCCAACGCGAGTACATCAAGTCCTTGCTAATCTTCATCAGAAGCATTGTGATCCAAGAACGTGTAGAAGACATTCAACTTGCCGTGGAATCGTATCAGAAGCGTGTTAATCTCACAAAACCACAGCTTGACCTTCCCGACATAAACCAACTTGCTCAGTACACCCTCATCAAGAAACCATTTGGGGTAGTCTACCGAAGTGAACTACACCACAATTGCTTCATGGCGTGCAAGGAGCTACACAAATTTTGTGATCATACGTTGAAGAAGGTTCGGGATGGTTTGGCTTATCGGTTAAAAGAGATTCATCAAGGCATTGGGTAGCAAAAGAGATGGAATTCGAGGGATAGGAGGGATGTGAAGAAGATCATCACGCGGATTGATGAAAGGTTGTTTAGGCGGGATCAGATCAGAACATTGGAGAGTTTCGTTGGTGGTCGTCCAATCATATCTCTCACAGGCTACCATCGTCCAGAACGCATTCCTGGAGTTATTGCTGGAATACCTGATACTCCTGGTACCCCTTGATTTGTTTCTCTTATCATTATTTGGATGTGTGATTTATATCTGACAATGGCTTGTGCACACATAACAGTGCACAACCCGTACTTGTAATGAAAGGACCCTGTGGTACGCTTCAGTGCCACAATCCTATAAAAGGAGCGAAAGCTTCTTACTTTTGAGTAAAACTATCAAAACTTTCATTTTTCAAAGTTTTGCTCAAAAGAACAAGTACTTCCCCTTATGATTTTCAAAACCTCAAAAATTAATATCACTTGTTGAGGGGGAGTATTTGCTTTAAAACTTTGTTCACAAAATTGTTCTTCGTGGTAATCTTCCCACAAAACACGAAATAGACATATTCGATATCAAATTTCGTCAAAAATAACATTTATATGCCATTTTTTAGGGGGAGAAAAATTATATGATAAGAAATATGTTGTGAATTGCAAATGAATCGTTGTGCTAAAAAGACTTAACCAATGAATTGACGAGATCTTAAATGTTAGTAACTCGAAAAGACTTGTCCGGGACGGGTAATAATTTCAAGCTAGTTCGCTAGTGATGTAAACGTGTCTCGCAAAGGACTTGTCTTAGTAGAATGTACCATTCAAGAAACTCTTGATAGACATGAACTTTGACGGGTTTGACAAACTTTCGAGGTTTGTCCACACCTTCAAGGTAGTTATTAGAGCTAGTTGTCACCTAAAAGCTAACAATGCAACTCTTTAACTATGCAACGTAACCGTGTCTCGCGGGGAATTGTCTATCTTGAGTTGATCAATTCAAAAGTGCCCGCTCTTCTCTCACCGTGCAGATTTCTGTCAAAATACTTAAGCATGCGTGGAGGGGGAGTATTTCTGCAAAATTCTAAACTCTCACAGTGGTAAAAAATGCTTTTACTCATATCCACTTTGAGAGATTTTCAAGATAATGGTTATATGGCAACATAGGTTAGTCATGGAGTTATAACGTGACTAAGGTTAGGAATAACCATCCTATAATTCGCCAGAGCCGGAGGGATCTACCCAAGGACACCACCAATAGTTAGAAATAGAAGTCCTTAGGTATGATTATAAAAAAAGGAGAAAATGAGAATCGGAGAAAGAAGGAGTTGAAGAATGTTAGGAATTGGAAATTCCATGTTAAAGTGTCGGTCACCCCAATTATAGTCTAGCATATGTTAGCTCGTAGATTTTTCGTTAGTTACGTTATTTAGTAGTTTATTTATTAGTTTGTAGCGTAGTATAGTTTAGTGTAACACCGTGGAGGAAGGACGGGTCTTCACCCACTGTATGCCTGATCCACAGGCCGATAGGAGGTCGTGTTTGTTTGTAAGTATAAATACCCCTTCCATCCATGGAAGGGGTGTGGCTTGGCAATCTAACCTTTCATTTTTATAGAAGCAACTCTCTACCAAGAACACCATCTCTCTACTTTCTCTCTCTACAATGTTTAACATGTATTTTGATCATCCAAGACCACCCAAATCATCAACACAATAAATATAGGATCCTACAATTGGTATCAGAGCCAAGGTTGTTGTGTTTTGATGATTTGCATGGTTTGTCGAGTGGTCTTTCATACTGTTTGTGATGGCTGGTCTTTAATGTTTGTATCTGATGTTATATGTGGTGTTTGTGTGGTCATTTCTTTTTCACGATTGGCATGTTCAAAACCAGTTTTTACTTGGTCATGTATTGGTTTTAAAACTGATATGGTTAAACTTGTTCATGTATTGTTTTTAAAACTGTGGTTAAATGGTTCCAGTAGCAAGTTTACACTGGTCTTTAATCTGGTTTTAATGTTATGTCTGTGAATGGTCATGACAGTTTTGTGTCATCTGGTCACTGTTAAAGTCAAAACAGAAGATGTTTTTCTGGGATTTTCTTCCTAGCGAGTTGGTCTCTTGTCCTCATTCATGTCCAGATTCAATGTATTTCTGTAGCAACTTGGATTGTCGTTGACTTTTTTGAAAGTCAACAGCGATTTATGTCAAAAGCTAAGTAGCGACTTGTCTTTTAATATCCTAGCGACTTGTTATTTAACAAGTTCGCGATTTGTGGTGTAGCGACTTGACACATAAATATGCTAGAGACTTGACACTAAACGGTTATAGCGACTTGACATTTGACCTAGCGACTTGTTATTTAACAAGTCGTAGCTACTTGGTTTGGAAAAGGTCGTAGCGACTTGGTTTGGAAAAAGGCTAGCGACTTGGTTTGGAAAAAGGCTAGCGACTTGGTTTGGAAAAAGGCTAGCGACTTGGTTTGGAGAATTTGGCTAGCGACTTGAACAGAAAGGAAGAAGGAGAAGACATGACCAGACCATAGACCACAAATAACATAAACCAATACATCAAGACTCTTGCGACCTCAGGTTCTATTCCTTCATTGGTCCAAGATTAGAACAAAAAGAAAAATAAAAAAGGAAGAACATGGTCGAATGTTAACCATCACAGCCAAACCAACAACTCCAACACATACATCCTATCCCAACTCATCTCATTCAAAACCAAGACTCAATCTTTCTCTCCATGCTATAACCACTATGAAATACAACTAAAAATCTCATAAGGTTCAAAGTCAGATTCAAATCTCATTAATATTTTGTTGAACATTACTCTTCATTGATCTTGTCAAAACTCAGCTTGGTTTCTATACGAATTCAAAAAGATTGGACTTATAACTATCGAGTTATAATCCTTCTTTAATTCGTTTTAAAGAAAAGGACAATATAATCATGAATCTCAGAAATCATTCGTATATGGTGATATATTTATATCAAGACCACTGAAAAAGGCCATCAACACGAAGTATTCATCACAGATTCTATTTAATTTTCTTAGAAATATTCGAAATCCTCAAGATAAAGAATGCAACAACTTTGTTGATTCCTTCTATTTGTTTCGTTACTTGTCTAAAAACAAGAAATGAAATATAACAAAGCTTACCCGTATTTTTAAGACCTATATGCCGGATAACATACTTCAGACCATCCCTGTGGCCAAGACGAACCCATGCCATCCCTGTGGCTAATAGGTCGAGCCATCCCTGTGGCTTTGTTCTCTCGGTGTTTGAAGTAGTCAATCTTGATGGATGTTTATGGCTGGTACTTGGTATAAGATTAGAGATGATGTTATAATTGTGAAGATGATTTTTTTTGTGCTGCGTTCAGAAGTGAGAGAAGGAGGCGACTGAGTTTGAGTTTAGGGTTTGACAAAGTGAGGGATTTTAGGGTAAGAATTAGTGTGATATGGTGTGTTAAATACCCAATGCTTTAGGGTTAAGTTGTTGCAACTGGGTCACACACGTTTTACATGTATGGTGGGCCGAACAGATTTTACCCTTTTGATCATTGGGCCGTGATAACTTATAGGGCCAGGAGGTGTTTAATTGATCACGTATTCGGTATTTCAACTGGTTGTGTATGACATTTGGATATGCAATCACAAATGGGTATTTCAGTTGGACGCTTGGGGTAATATTATGTTGACTATGGCTCTTGATTAAGTGTTTGATATGTGCTTTCATTATATCATTTGCAATCACAAATTGGCAATCACTAATCTCGTATCTTGATGATTTTGGACGCTTGGGCCTCAGTAGGTATTTCAGATTGGTGGACCGAATGTTTAAGATAGATTCCTATTAGGCTTACTATTTGGCGAATTGAATATTGGGGTACTATGGATTATTGATGTGTGCTAATGAACCCGATTTGACGTAGTATGTGATGTATATTAGATCCGAATTTTTATGGGCTAAAGTTGAATTTTTACATTAAATGAACCATGTCGTTCTGTGCTAAATTGGATCGGCTTGAGTGATATTGGATATATTTAATGATCAGGCGTTCGGTGGATTTCGGTACATGTTTGTGAATTTGGGTTATGGGATCTGATTATGAGATTTGAGTATGTGATTTAATGATGTGAGTTGTTGGATACTTTGGTTTATACATTTTCACGATAGGTATTTTGTCACAATTTGAATTATTACTTGAACATAAGTTGACTACGGGGTTGTTGTACGGTATTGCTTATTTGGCTTTGAAGTGAGGTTTTCCGGGCACGTTTACTTATTTCCGTCTTCGTTCTTTCTAGCATTCCGCGAAGATGACTTGTTTGGGCATTTATTGAGGGTGATTAAGAGCTGGCTATTTAGTTACGTTTGTGATTCTTTCTCGCTTAACCCACAACGCAGCTATCACTTCGGTGTCTCACTCAGTTGAGAATGTCAAGAGGTCTTGTACATTGGGTACACTGATCGGTGCAAAACCGTCAAGTTTTCTCACACAAGCTGGCCACTTGTGAATGGCCAACCGTAAGAAACTTAAAACAGTTCAAACACAGAATGCAATGAAGATCTGGAGAGTATAGTGTTTCCCCGGGTCGTTATGTCCCAACGAGCTGTGCAAGAATTATCAAACGTGTAGTGATCGAGAGATTTGAACGGAAAAGAGTTTTTGAATTATTATAACTACAGATATAGCCTATAATTACAAAGGCTTAAATGCAAATTAAAGAGAATTAAAAAGATAAAAAATATTAAATAAACGCTATCACTATTTGCAAAATGATGTTTTTGATTTTATGTTTTTATAAAACTTGAATGTAAAACTACGTGACGTACTAAAGAAAACGTGAAACTGAAACAATATAAATCCTAAAAATATAAAAATGACATTTTTACAAACCTAATGATAAAAGAAAATTTTTAGAAAAAGAAAATTATTTTTAAAACTATTTATCTAATTATTATTAATTAAAAACTATTTTTACTATTTAAATATTAACCTAAAATACAAGAAAATATGAAATAAAGCTAGAAAAATGAAATTATGACTCGGAAAAATCTAAAATAACAAAAGAGAATTTTCAAAACTAATTTTATATTTTTCTGATTATTTTTCTATTTTCTATTAATTAAAAACTATTTAAAACTACTTAAATTGCTTAAAAATACAAATTTAACTAAGAAAAATCTGGAAAAATATTTTTTTGACTTTTTATATTTATCTTAACTTAAGAAAAATGAAAACTTATTTTTTTGAAACTTTTCTGAATTAATTGTATTAAAAGCTAATTAAAATGACTTAAAAATTGTTTTAAATTAAGAAAAATAGCAAACTGACCTAGAAAAATATGAAAAATTCAAGAAAAGTCTAAAATAATATTGTGAATCTAGGAAAAATATAAAAACAAGGGCTTGTGTGTAAGAAAATGAGACTGCAAAGCAAGTGCTTATGTAATAAGCACTTGAAATAAGCACAAGGTACCAAATGAGCACCAAACTGAAACAGAAGCTATATTATGCTAAAATTACCCAAATGCAACAAGTATCCACAGGCTTTAACCTCTGAAATGCAATTTCAACAGATTTGAGGTTTTGAGCTTATGTGTTTGAAACAGTTTGAGGCTCCTACTTGCAGCCCAAGAATAAGCTGCCAAATAAGCTGAGACTTAAAAACCAGAGATGGGAACCTAAACTAGATCTGGCTAGGTGCTTATAAACCAAAAACTAGACCTAAGTGAGCTAAGATGAGCTCTGTGCAAGCCCTGCAAGAAGCTGTAAAACCCTTTTTGAGCAACTATGCTCTGTCTCATGAAACTGAAGCTGTGTTGATGAGCTCATTTGAGGCTTAAGGAGCTTTTGTAAAATTTTGAAAAAATCAAATATAGAAACTAGACCAGCTAGACTAGTAAAGTCCAAAGTCTCAATAACTTTTGATCACTGTTGAGGTTATGAGAGATCCACAAAGATTGGTCCAAAACTGATTTGTGCCTTTTGACTTTTGTAACAGATTTTAAAACTTTTACTAAATTGAGATTTGAATCAATCCTACTAATGATAAATGATGTATTAAGGTATGATAAAACCTCATTCAGCTAACTTATATGATCCTAAAGCAAAAAGCTATCAAATCCTACCACTAATCTCACTTATCCAACTGCTAAATGAGAATTGAACAGATATTGACTTTCCTTGATCTAATGTGCAGACCTTTGACAGAAACTACCTATTCTAACCTGTCTTAGACTATAGTGTCAATACCTAACTCATATCTAATCCTTTAGCTCAGTGAAACTACTTGTGCCAAACACCATTTTAACAACTGATTTGTAAATTAAACTAACCAAATTCAGATTTAACCAATGATTCCCACACATTTAGTTCCTATTATCATTAAAACACTTAAATTATGCAAATATATAAACTATAACTTATGATTTATACAGCACACTGATTGTGCAGATTCAAGAAAAATATAAGAGGCAAAGAAATTTGAAACTCACAACATGTCCAGCCAAAATGCAGCTTATACAGAACCAAATAACTACTAATCTAATCAATATCAATCCCAATGCAGCTCTGCATCAACCCAACTCCATATCCAAACCTGTTTGAACCAAAATCTTCTCACAGTTGACTTTTGTTGACCACAAATGAAACTTGATTGAAACTGTTTTCCAAGCTTACAAAAAGCTATATAGAGCTTAAATAAACTTGCTTGAACTTAAAAATAAGCCATTGGAAGCTTGGACATAAGAGTTTGAGATTAAAATTTTCAACAGTAACCTTAAAACATGAAATGTTGTTTTACTTTGAATTGCTACTTGAATAATGATTATAATGATAAAATAACTTGAGTTGAGTACATGGGAACAGAAAATTAAAGCTTTTAAACTAAACTAAAACATTGAAATTAAATACGACATACAAGAAATTATAAAACTAACTACTCTCCTTTCTTCTTGCTTCTCTCCTTCTCTTTATACCCAAGAAGCTTTCTCTCACCTCTCTGAGTGTTTCCCACCTCTATTCTGAGCCATTGGATGAGTGGAGCTCATATTGACCATTGATGAGATTTTTGGCGGGAAAGAGATATATGCCAGTTGGGACAGGGGAGGGGTGCATTAAATGCTGCTTGGATGTTATTGAGGTGGAGGGGACATGGTGTGGAGTAGGGTGGCTGGAGTTGGAGGTGTTGCAGACAAAGTGGTCGGGGAAGGCAGAGGAAAAAGGAGGGTGTTTGGCGGTTTTATTTTAAACCGTGGGTGGGTAAACGGGTTAAAAAGGGGTAACGGGTTGGACTTGGGTGGGAGTTGGGTTAGATATTGGATTGGGCTTGGGTATTTTAAGGATCCGGTTTGGATTTGGACTTAGGACTAACATTGAACCCATTTATCAATCTAAGGACCAAAAGTGCATATTCTGAAAATCCAGGGACCAAACTGTAAATTATGAAAATGTAGTCCAAGGGTCAAACTTGTAAATCTCAAATAAGTTAAGGACCATTTTTGCCACTTGTGAAATTCCAAGGACTAAACATGACCATTTTTAAAATCCAAGGATCAAAACTGTAATTTCTCAAAACTTTTGGAACTTTTCACCAAAGGACTAATTATGACAATTTATGATTCCAAAAGGACCTTTGGTGACTTTTCTTTTGAAATAAGTGCTCAGGGACTATTTTTGACAAGATTTGAAAGTTGGGGGACTGAAACTGCCAATTATGCAAACTTAGCTCATTTTTCATCTGATTTTAAACATTTTGCATCTTAAACATATAAAATGCAATTTTGAGATATTTTCAGTATTTTGATGCATTTCTGAGCGTTTTTAAATGTTTTGCAGTTCAGATTTGACCAAAAATGATGAGTATTTACACACTCATCATACACCGTTTCTTTTTCACGAGGATTAGTACAAGTATTAAGTAACAAATCTGGGGAATTTTACTTAATGATCAATTTGGCATATCGGGTTTACTTCACCAAGTGGTCATAGCAACAGCCGACAGAATTCGTGAATGATGTGTTTACCAAAGTGTTTATTGGATGGTTGATGATAATGTTGATCTTGGATAATGAACCGCTGATGAACCACTACATGTTCCCCTAAAACATATATTCACAGAAACCAAAATTGTCATAACACATTCAAGCTAAAATTGTTTACGGTTTTGTCTTGATTTTGTAAAATCCCGCGAAAGAACCTATTTCTCGGTTTAAATCATAGACTTGTAAAATCCCGTGACAATGGAAACATCCTGGTAATAGTAAAGTGCATTTCCGGATCTATCTTACGGTTTATTTTTGGTTTTGTAAAATCCCGCGAAAGAAACTATTTCTCGGTTTAAACCATAGAATTGTAAAATCCCGTATTGATGGAACCATCTTGGAGAAAGGAAAGTGTATTTCGGGATCTTATTTGATGCTGGTGCTACGGTTTCTGTTTCGAAGAAGGGATAAACGGGTGTACTTTATGAATTGGATGTGTGTTTGGATATTCGTCATGGCAATTTGGTTATTACTTGGTTTTACGGGGTTTCATGCTTTTAACCATAGTCGGGATGAAAACCATTATCATAGTTCACTTTAAACGTCAAAGGAGGCTAGAATTGAGCTTTTAACCAGAAGATGTGACAACGGCGTTAATTCATTATTATTTATTTGAGGTTGAAGTGAAATAAAACGGGCGAGTGTACTTAGTATCTGAAGGTATCGGGGATGGTTGGATGAAGATTCTTCATGATCCTTGTTCGAGCTTATTATAAAAAATGAAGACTTGGAAATCTAGTTATTGTTGGGTGTCTTTTACCTTTTCTTTTACCACTTGGGGGAATTGGGCTCTTACCACCACAAAATAACTATCACTTAAAGGAGTTACGTTGTAGTTCTCAGTGTCACATTCAATTGTGGATTTTCAAGAGGTGATATACGTCTAATACTCGATGGTTGGTTGGTTGAAGAGTACTTAGAGATTCAATTGGGCATGAAGTCTCGGCACCGCTCTTTGTTACATATGTGCAAGTTTAAGTCACGAGTTCGGGTTAGTTCACTTCAGGGTCAAATTCATCATATTGGGTTATCTCCATCAGCTGTCACTACAAAGAGCCTACTGAATGATAATGGTGATTGATTACATGTTTTGCTAAGAGTGTTGAAAAGAGAGAGATTATGACGTCTGTTCACATCAGTTCAGGCCTCGTACTTCAACATAATGACGTATGAACACAACAGTTCATGCCTCGTACTCTAGAGAAAAGAAAAGTGTACGCTTCAGTGCGCTTTATCTTCTGAAGAAGAGAAATCTTCTTATTATGACCATTCTCATCAACATGCTTCATACTTTTTCCATGCGCTTCAGTCATCAAGTGAACCGGGCTCCCACTGATTGTTTTCTCATTCCACTTGCTCGATTATAATGAAGATGGCGACATCATGTACTGATTTTGCGGGAGAGAAGTGTGAATAGAAAATTCAGATGATTTTCACTTATTTAATCAAGAATGGCAACTCCATATGCAATTCTTGAGGGGGAGAAGAAGTGTGAATTTTTTGCATTGTTGATTGATATTTGAGAATATAAATGGTCATACGGCTCTAAACTCATGTAAGAACCGAGCTTCTCCTTATCGGGTTATCTTCACATGGAGTTTTTCTCTTCTAAGAGCCGTTGGTTGACATCTTCACTCGGATTGATGAGTTTATCGACAAAGTGCTTCCGGTTAATGCTTCACATATACATCAACATGATGATTCCGAACAATCTCTATGTTCTTGTTTGATGTGATTGGTAGTTTGGTGTTACCATCTTTTGTGTTCGTTGCGGCCGATTCTTTGATTTCCTTGATGAACATCTTTCTGTTCTTGTTGATTGGGAGGGATTTTAGTTAAGGGGATTTGCAAGATGTAAGTTAATTGGGATGCTTTTTGGTGATGTTCTTGTGTTTTTGTGAGTTGAAGATGTTAACTATCCATTCCCCAACTGGACAATCTTGAAGAAGGTCGAGTCTACAGTCAGTTCTGCATTTTTCTGCTACATGTTAGAAGACTAAAGACGAGTTGCATTTGATTATTTAAAGACTTCTTCTAATTCAAGCATTCATCATAAAGATTGTCGGTTTAGGGGAGAGCACTAATTAGGGAAGAGTGTAAAGCCAAATTTAATCCCTAATTAGACTTGCTCACGTTATTCTTCAGCAAGTTGATTCTCACAGATACATCTAAAAAATATTTCTAGTATACGGACTTACAAAGAGTTGCTGATTCTGAAGTGTCAAAAACCAGCAAGGGGTAAGGAGACGAGCATCTAAACGCGAGTAAACTTGATGAACTTAATTCTCCTAAGTGATTGAAGATATCCCGGGAAAACAAATGTCATGACCGCAGAGAAACTCAAGGTTTGACTCATGGCGAGTAAACTTGATGAACTTAATTCTCCTAAGTGATTGAAGATATCCCGGGAAAACAAATGTCATGACCGCAGAGAAACTCAAGGTTTTACTCATCAAGGCGTTTAGTATTCTTATTCCAACTACGTGGGGGAAGTGATGTAATAGAAAGTTTCTGAAGATAAAAGAGGTACACAAGTGTGTGATTCATTGGGGAGAGAGATTGTGTACATTGGGGATGCTCAGCTGTTTAACTTTAGTGCTTAATAAGTGATTCAGAGATATAATCATTTATCCCGGAGTTGACATCCGCAGAGATAATTAGTGACTTGGCCTGCTTCTTCAATGTTATCAGTTATTAATTCCTTGTGTATTGGCATACTTCGGATACTTGAGCTTCATACACGATCATCAGGGAAGAAAAATGTGAACACGGGGAGATGTTTTCATTCCCCTCATGATGTGTATTCGGGAGAGCTCTTGGGTATTGGTGTACTTCGGTTTCTTAAACTTCATACACGATCATCAGGGAAGAAAAATGTGAACATGGGGAGGTGTTTTCATTCCCCTCATGATGTGTATTTGGGAGAGTTCATGAGCATTATACAAAGAGACTGACTACATCAATTCAACTACTTGGGGGAAGTGTTCTCTTGACACCTTTTGGAATGGATCGCTTCAGACTTCAGTGGAAAAGGAATTTTGAGAAGATTATTTATGAGTGGGATGATACGTTGCTGTTCTTCTATTGGATGATATAACCCCGAATGGAGAACCTCGATTATTGTTCTTTAAAGGAGCAGCGGGATTTATGATAATGGTGTGCTTCTCTGTGCACCTGGCTAAGGAAAGCTTGAAATAGAGCGTCGAATCTGCTCATCCAAAGGTTTTTCGGTTTGGGGGGAAGCTGTCAAAGTCTCACTTTCAGATGGTTCAATTTCTTTCTTCAATGCAAGAGCCTCGGAAGCTTTGGTGGTGAAAGTTTTAGAGATGATGACTTCTATCTTCTACAACGGGGCTGCTCGATATCCTTATCTCGGTACTCGTATCATCATCCTCTTTAACTATATCATCTAAACTATCTTTGTATATATTTATCAGAAAAACAAAATAGAAAAATATAAATCCAACAAAAAATCCATAAAAATCAGAAAATTTCAAAAATACCAAAAATATGTTTTCTCAAGACATGTCTTCTGGTATCGATAACATCTACGGTCTTAGAAATGTCATTCAATAATGGCACGGGACTTTAGATGAAGTTCGAGCAGGAGGTGTAAATATTTCTTTCTAAACATGTCTCAAAAAATGGCTTACAGTTATTTCAGACTCTAACCCGCGCTTCAACTACGGTTTGCTATTATTTCAGATAGCGACCCGCTCTTTAAAGGAAGGAAAGTGTTGCACTAAACAATTTTTCAAATATTTCGTGCACTTATCCCAAAACAATTTGAGGAAAGTATGTCGAAGGACTGCTGTTCCTACACAAATGTTTTTCCGTCTAAAATTCTTCAGAAAAATATTTGTTGTTTTCAAAAATGGTGGTAAATGAGTTGCTTATAAATCAATCAGAATCAAGTTTTCATAAAATTTCAAAAAACTCATCTATGACTTCAGCGCTTTTAAAACTTTTCAAGAAATTGAGTCGATTGAGGGGATAATGTTTTCAAATGTATATCATCTAATGGGCTTTCTTTAATATCCTACGTGCTTAATTAAAAATGATATTTGCCTATGTCGAAGGACTAGGAATTTAGGATATGATTGTTAGGATTAGATGATTATAGTTTGATGAAACACATTATTCCCATGCTTTATATGAACTGATTGATATGTTGAATTGACTTTTATTAGTTGATTGCTGTTTGGGTGTTGTCGACCACCATATATCTGTTTGTGTCCACTAACGTATGCAGGTATCTTGGTATAAGAATGTTCCCGATCAGGATCCCACATAATATGATGTTTGGATGCCGAAAGGAAAGGGTAACTAGATCTTGGGTTGACAAATGAAGAAACGGAGCTTAATTGGACTTCAATGGAGAGTTGGCATAAATGCAACATAAGAGGTCTCACTACATCAGAGATGGTTTTCTTCTAAGTGATTGAAGAAACGGAGCTTAATTTGACCTCCGTTGGCATTCAAAATGCAACGTAAGAAGAAGTCTCACTGCATCAGCAGACTGTTTTTCTTCCAAACACTACAGCAACAACAACAGAAGCTTCTCAACCACCTAACGCATCTTTGTGCAGGATACCATTTTTAAACAATTTTGAATAATTTGATTAAATTGTTTTGAAAATGGAAAATATTGTTTTGAAAATATATTGGACTAATTTTTGAAAATCACCGGACTTCATGTTATCAAAACCTAAGTCACTCAATTATTGACTTCTATCATGGATTGAGGGAGAGAGTGATTTAAAATAAAATATTTTCAAACGATGTTTCTTCACAAAAGTTCCGTCTTGTACGATAGTAAGTGGTGATCTAAAGATTTAATGTTATGTCATTGTATGATTTTTTATTTAGAATCAAGGTCTTTCAAAATGAAATTTTTTCTGTTCTTGTTTGATTGTGAAATTGTTTTGTTTTACTTAAAAGATCTCTTAAAAACTATCATACCTGACACTAACAATCTTTAATGTCTTAAAATGGTCCTTATCTGTCATTTTTCAAAGTTAAATCAAGCCACGTCTTTCCCCAAAATCTTTTAAATGATTTAAATCAATTGGGATCACAAATCTCAAAAGGTTTGAAATTTTGATCGGGGTAGAGATCGTGAGTTAAATCTCTTATCTGTTTAAATGGAATTGGATTTAGTCCTTCAAAGGCACTCCTACCTCCATGTGCCAAACGATTTCATACACAATGCACATGTTGAGGAGGAGGATTTATCCAAAAACAAGATGAGTATTTAAACCTGGCCACATTTTCTCCCATGTTTTCTAAACCTAATTAAATCACTTGGGATCCAAAATCTCAAAGGGTTTGATATTTTTGATCGGGCGAGAATTTGTGATTTAATAATGAAATTTGATAAAAGGTGATCGTTTTGATTTAATTGTGCAGGATGCTCTCTCATATGTGCTAAACGCTTTCGAATCTTGAAGCACATATTGAGGGGGAGCAAACAAACTATCGAGGTACGAAAGCTTTTAAAGTGATTTATAAAGTACCTTGATTGAGTTTTAAAATGGTTTCTTAATGGCGCTTGTGATTGTGGATGTGCTTCAAAAGAACTCTTGCCTCTATGTAATAAAATGATTTCAAATATTCTATGCACATATTGAGGGGGAGAATTTTACCAAGAAAATCAAATGGCTTTTTCGTATGAAAATTGTGATCAAAGAAAATATTTCAAAGTCCTCTTGCCTCCATGTGCTAAACAATTTCTAAATCATATGCACATGTTGAGGGGGAGGTTTTCTAAATGATCAAAACTATTAAGGTACAAAATGCTTTGATCTCGTATCACAAGTACCTTGATTGTTTTTACAAATGATTTTTCAATTGGTTTTAAAGAAGAATGAACTGTACCAAAAGACCGACCAATTTACTTTATGCATGGTGTTATAAGGATGGTTAGGTTAGGTATTAGTTCCCACGATCCGCCAGAACCGGAGGGATCTACCCAGGGACAATCCACTAGATAGTGTAGAGTCCTTAGGTATATTGAAAAAAGGAGAAAAATGAGAAATGGGAAAAGTGCGGACTGAGACAGAGCTAGTACTGGAATAAACCCAACAAGGTTCTAGTAATGAAGTTTCGGTAAACACTGAAGGGGTTGAAGAATGAAAAAGAAATGAATGTGAAAAAGGGTGAAAAGAAATAGCCCTCCAATAATTCAACCTTAGGGCAGTAACCGGGTTCAATACATATGCTACTGGTGGTTACTAAGGTAACACTGGTATTGAATACAAGACGTCATGGACCCAGTGACGCACTGCACTAAACTTCCCAAGCTACTCAAGTTCCTCTTAAAAGGGCTTGTTTCATTCTCACGGGGAACCGACATAATCTATCGACTTTCTCTTAGAGATTGTTGATATTGAAGAAGGAGACCCTCTTCCTAGTCTCCGGCATAGGAACCAAATGTGCACTATTGAGTCTAGAGCCAAGAGATCATCCACAATATCTCATTAGGACACTATATTCTTGAAGACTTGCTGTTTCACACAATGTGGAAAGTAAGAATATATTAAGAGTCCTACGCATTATCCTTGTGGTATTGCCAGAACATCTGAGTGATATGCATACATATTCACAATGAAGATGGAAAGCCTTCTGGAGCCAACATCAAACAAGCTCCTGGTAGGTGGCATGTGAGATCTATTCTATAGATCAACCATGTGACAACTGGATAGAAACGATGGGGCGATTCACTCTTGAATCAACCTTGGTCCAGGAATGGAATTGACGAATGCTTTTGGAAAAACCGTTCAATGTGCAAACCTTCTTTTCCCTAGTACGTCGAATGTGTACTTATGTTTTCAAACATAAAAAGTATCTCTGATTGAAAAAATACTTTTGGAAAAACCGTTCTATGTGCAAATCTTCTTTTCTCTAGCACGTCGAATTGAAAATAGATCTTTCTCATAAAACCTTCGTCGTATTGCAAAACTCTTTCTTCTAAGCAATACGCGATTGTTTTCAAATCATTTTTCATCAATCAGTGAATCTCAATTCGATGGTTCACTCACTCCGTGTTGTCTTCTTTGAGACGTTCCGGTTTGAGAACAGCTAGAACAGCTGCGAAACCCTGTCAAGGAGATTCTTAGGAATCCTACCTGATCACAGGCAGTACTTGTACTGATCAACGGGGAACCGTGGGCCGTGTACCTTAATTCAACGAAAGTGATCAAAAACACTTTCGTGTGTTTTATTGCTAACTATTGTTTGCAGGTACATTTGGGCGGTTGCGGTGATCAGAATTGAGGAGTCAATCCAAAGCCGCATGCTCATAGCATCCACACTTAATTTGAAGAAATCATGACAAGTGCCTATCTTCATAACCTGCTCGATATTTCATACTATGCTTCTGCTTCGCTGTTGCAAATATCATGAACCAGTAAGGCTTCCGCTACTCTGATGGAAAGATGTCATGATTCAAAAGTGTGAGCATGTCGGTCCAAAAGTCACAACTTCACATGATGGCAACACAATAAAGGGTGATCCAGAGATTTACTGTGGCTGATGATCTCGAAGAAAGCTCGAAGATCATCAAAGATGTGGATCAGTTAAAGGCCTCCACTGAAAGTACAAATCAATGCGGACTTTCAAGAATCTCTACAAAAGCACAAAGATTGCGGAAGTGAAGAATTCAAGTCTACGAGCTCAAGAACGAAGTCAAAGATAGAATGCTAGGATTCGAAATGTATTTCATGGGGTGACCTCCCTTAGGGGGAGATTGTTAGGAATTGGAAATTCCATGTTAAAGTGTCGGTTACCCCAATTATAGTCTAGCATATGTTAGCTCGTAGATTTGTCGTTAGTTACGTTATTTAGTAGTTTATTTATTAGTTTGTAGCGTAGTATAGTTTAGTGTAACACCGTGGAGGAAGGACGGGTCTTCACCCACTGTATGCCTGATCCACAGGCCGATAGGAGGTCGTGTTTGTTTGTAAGTATAAATACCCCTTCCATCCGTGGAAGGGGTGTGGCTTGGCAATCTAACCTTTCATTTTTATAGAAGCAACTCTCTACCAAGAACACCATCTCTCTACTTTCTCTCTCTACAATGTTTAACATGTATTTTGATCATCCAAGACCACCCGAATCATCAACACAATAAATATAGGATCCTACAAAGAATTAAAAAGAAAAGTAAAGAAAAGGGTGAAAATAAATAGCCCTCCAGATTATTCAACTTAGGGCAGACACCGGGTTCAATTCATATGCTACTGGTTGTCACTTGATGACACCGGTATTGAAGATTAAAGTCGTCATGGACCCAGTGACACATGCACTAAACCTTCGTAGCCACTCAAGTTTCTCTCAACAGAAGCTTGTTTCATTCTCACATGGAACCCTACATAAACTATCGACTTTCTCTTAGAGATTGTTGGTATTGAAGAAGGAGACCCTCTCCCTAGTCTCCGCTCAGGAAAACCAAAGCGCACTATTGAGTCTAGAGCCACAAGATTCATCAAAATATCTCTTAGGAACACTTGACAATTCATCGCTTGTCGTTCAACAATAAGAATACAAGTGATACATTATCGAGTCCTACACAGATCTTAGCAATCTGTCGAGAACATTTATGAGAGGTTCATAAATGTGATCCTCAGTGATTGAATGGAAACTTCTGCCAGGGTCAACATCTAGCAGCCTTGATAGCAGGTCACTTCAGTAACTCCTTGTGGGTTACGCTTAGTGTGTCTCAAATGGTCTACAGTCGTGGGGTGATGCTTCGGTGTACCTCAGTGACTCATCTGAACTGTAGGTGTACTTCGGTACATCGCGTTATCTCACTTGTGGGACTCCAGTTCAGGAACAGCCTTTATGAGAATTAGAGTCGTGTTTTCACACTATGCTGTTAACACACTCAAAGTTCAAACTTGTAAGCGCTGGATTATTTCTAACTCATGTTTTATGTTTTCTTTTTATGGATGCTCGCGGGTGGAAAAGATCGTGCAGATTCTTCACATGCTCATACCAACATCAACAATAATTGAAGTTCTCTCATAAGGCAACACAAAATCAGAATGATTCTTCGTAAAAGCCAAAGAATCTACAAAGTTTAAATACAAAGAGAACTACATCAGTACTGAAATCCAACGTTAAAGAGCGTGTGAGCATGTTGGAGAAAGACGTGGAGACACTGGAGTGACGAAGCGGGCCTGATGCAGATTACCACAACATACTATCACTACCACCACAAAGAACAAAGATCAAAGAACAAAGAAAATGAAGACGTCAAAGCAGAATACTTCAAAAGTAACAAAATCCCTACACTGGGGAGATTGTCCGAATCAAGACACTTCTTCTCACAAGAAAGAAGAATTTCAGAAAACGTCAAAGCAACTATTACATCAGCACCTACAACGTTTAAAGATCAATTTAATCACCAACACTTAGGGGGAGATTGTTGGAATCACTCCTAAACGTGATTACAAGTGTTAGTAATTAATATGTAATAGTCAGCTTAATTTGGCATTTATGTTAGTATTTATGGCAAGGCTTATGTAGAAAGCCCATAAGCCTTGGCCCATATCCAATAAGGAAAGGAAAGGACTAGGAGTGTTGCCCTAGCTCCCTCTCCTATAAATAGCCTTGTAAACCTTCATTTGAAGGTTGGTTGTTCACTTTCACATTTATCCTAAGCTTATCATTTCACATAGTCATTCGTATACTTGTTTTTGTGTTCATCCGATCCTTCTTAACCTCATTTCTTCATATTGATGCTTGTGTTAAATAAATGGGAACCTAACAAAACCCAAATAGCCCATATGTGTCTACTTGTGTGTGTTTATCGATTAGTCGCACCGACTTTTCGACCTCCGTGTTTACCCTTTTTGTTGCACTCACCTTTAGTGCAAGATACCCCTAGTTACACCTATTTGAGCCTATCCTTTCATTTTTTCTAAACCTTATTTTCGTTTCACCCTTACACCTTAGCTTACCGTGTAGTCTTATCTTTTGATCTTGAAGTCATTATTCGCCCTAGTTCAAGGTTTGAGTGAAAGTTTCAGAATACGTGCTAAATTGAAGCCATCCTATTGAAGATCATTGAAGATCCCCCAATAGTCTCCTTATGCTCATCTCAAGTAGGGGGATAAGTAAGTTAAAAAAAAAAAAAATTGATGAGCACTCTAATAAAAGCGCATATTGGTCCTTGTTGATGAAAGTGAAAAACATAGCACTAAGAGATTAAAATAAATTAGCATCAAGAAATTCCTCGATCCCATTCGACAATTGGAAGTTAGTCAAGACACCATCGGTTCTCGGAAAAGGAAAAATATCCTAATGGTGCATTCCCGTGACGTATTATGATCCTATTTTCGTATCATAAAGTTGAACCTTGAATGACCGGTGGGGCGATGGCGACTTGGTTTTAAGCTAAGACTATTTGTTTTCTTTTTCTTTTCACCCATTAAAATATCCCATGCCTTACCTAGCCCTTTTTGTTGTGAAGCGTGTCTAGGTGATGCAGCGAGCAATCCTTGATGTCTTGGCCATGGATTTGGTCATGTATCATTGATTTTGTCCACTTTGCCGTGGCACGTTAGTAATGACACTAAAGGTCGCGCATGATTTTTCGAGCGTGTGTGACTAAAGGTCGCATGACCATAGGTACCCTACGGTCACATGTTTGACTTTTTTTAGTCTCTATTACAAAACAGTAACCAAAACCTTAACATGTGTGACTAATTAGGTACAAATTTTGTTGGATTAATCTGTATTAGTGACCATAAACACTGTATAGTCACACAAAGCATTTTTTTTTTGCATATTTAGTCACATACAATTAAGCATAAAGTGGCCAAAAGTGTTAATAAGTGTGACCATATGGTGTTTAAAGTGAATAAATGCGTATTTTGTATGACTATCGTTCATCCAATGGCCACTTGAATTTTATGTTTGTGTGGCATTTTCTAACTTTTAGTCACACAAAGCATGTTTGTTTTGGTTATTTAGTCACATACAATTAATCATAAAGTGGCTAAAAGTGTTAATAAGTGTGACCATATGGTGTTAAAGTGAAGAAACGTGTATTTTGTGTGACTACTGATCATCCAATGGCCACATGAATTTTATGTTTGTGTGGCCTTTTATAACATTTAGTCACACAAAGCATGTTTCTTTTGGGTATTTAGTCACATACAATTAATCATAAAGTGGCTAAAAGTGTTAATAAGTGTGACCATATGGTGTTTAAAGTGAAGAAATGTGTATTTTGTGTGACTATTGATCATCCAATGGCCACATAAAATTTATGTTTGTGTAGCCCTTTCTAACATTTAGTCACACAAAGCATGTTTGTTTTGGGTATTTAGTCACATACAATTAATCATAAAGTGGCTAAAAGTGTTAATAAGTATGACTATATGGTGTTTAAAGTGAAGAAACGTATATTTTGTGTGACTATTGATCATCCAATGGCCACATCAAATTTATGTTAGTGTCGCCTTTTGTAACATTTAGTCACACAAAGCATGTTTCTTTTGGGTATTTAGTCACATACAATTAATCATAAAGTGGCTAAAAATGTTAATAAGTGTGACCATATGGTGTTTAAAGTCAAGAAATGTGTATTTTGTGTGACTATTGATCATCCAATGGCCACATGAATTTTATGTTTGTGTGACCTTTTATAACATTTAGTCACACAGAACATGTTTTTCGGGTATTTAGTCACATACAATTAATCATAAAGTGGCCAAAAGTGTTAATAAGTGTGACCATATGGTGTTTTAAGTGAAGAAATGTGTGTTTTGTGTGACTATTGATCATCCAATGGCCACATGAAGTTTATGTTTGTGTGGCCTTTTCTAACATTTAGTCAGACAAAGCATGTTTCTTTTGGGTATTTAGTCACATACAATTAATCATAAAATGGCTAAAAGTGTTAATAAGTGTGACCATATGGTGTTTAAAGTGAAGAAACGTGTATTTTGTGTGACTATTGATCATCCAATGGCCACATCAAATTTATGTTTGTGTGGCCTTTTGTAACATTTAGTCACAAAAGCATGTTTCTTTTGGGTATTTAGTCACATACAATTAATCATAAAGTGGCTAAAAATGTTAATAACTGTGACCATATGGTGTTTAAACTGAAGAAACGTGTAGTTTGTGTGACTATTGATCATCCAATGGCCACATGAATTTTATGTTTGTGTGACCTTTTCTAACATTTAGTCACACAAAGCATGTTTCTTTTGGTTATTTAGTCACATACAATTAATAATAAAGTGGCCAAAAGTGTTAATAAGTGTGACCATATGGTGTTTTAAGTGAAGAAATGTGTGTTTTGTGTGACTATTGATCATCCAATGGCCACATGAAGTTTATGTTTGTGTGGCCTTTTCTAACATTTAGTCAGACAAAGCATCTTTCTTTTAGGTATTTAGTCACATACAATTAATCATAAAGTGGCCAAAAGTGTTAATAAGTGTGACCATATGGTGTTTAAAGTAAAGAAATGTGTGTTTTGTGTGACTATTGATCATCCAATGGCCACTTGAATTTTATGTTTGTGTGGCCTTTTCTAACATTTAGTCACACAAAGCATGTTTCTTTTGGGTATTTAGTCACATACAATTAAGCATAAAGTGGCCAAAAGTGTTAATAAGTGTGACCATATGGTGTTTAAAGTGAAGAAATGTGTGTTTTGTGTGACTATTGATCATCCAATGGCCACTTGAATTTTATGTTTGTGTGGCCTTTTCTAACATTTAGTCACACATCGAATTAAGCAAACTGTGACAAAAAAGTGTTAATAATTGTGACTATATGCATATTTTAGTCACATATAAGAAATCAATATATATCAAAACAAATTATATATATATATATATATATATATATATATATATATATATATATATATATATATATTCAAAATATATTCAAATACAATAAAATTAGAATGTATATAAAATTGTAATGTCGTACATAATAAAATTCTCAATAATTTAACGACTTCTGACTCTTGATATTCTTAGCTTCCTTTTGCATGGCATCACTAGAGACGTCTTAGTTGGTAATTTAGGTGCAGTTTTGTTCTCACCAATCAGTTTTATGGTACTTGGTGGTGTTACCTGTAGGAAACAAAAGCCGGGTGTATCAAACACTAAATTAAATATGAAGAATGATATATGTAGGTTTATAAAACACATGCATGTATGTACCTTTTCATCGAAAACCACTTGATCCTTTGGCCATGCATAAAAACCACCTACTGCATCCTTAATTGTTTTGAAACCGTTACTTTCTACATCCGGTATGCATGCTGCATCTACTAAAGATTTATCGATAGACACTCTATAGCAATCCTTTGGGAGTGGTTTGTTATGAAGCATTTGTTTTACATCAGTTTTGTACACGGTACCCTCCACAATAAAACTTGATTTCTTTAAGTGCCACAGTCTGCACTTAATTACCGAAAAAGATAATTTGTTGCATGTATATATGTATCAGTAATTAATTAAACTAAAGAACATATGAAATTTTTTAAATACATACTTGTGGTAGTACTATTAATGGAGACTCATGTTCGTGTGATTCGGAAAGTTGACGTGAAGAATCCTTTCGTTTTGATCTAGTCGGTTTCTTAGATGCGACAGATTTAACAGTTACCTATATATATAAAACACGGTAAATAATACATGTATGTAGAATTCAAAAATCCCAGGGGGATGATTTATTACTTACACTTATTTCCATTTCCTTTTCCAAAGTTGCAAGTCTATTAGACTTCTCAATGCTCGCAATTCTCTCACATCCAGCAACACGTGTTCCGACATCCTCATCAGCACTGCCATTTATAAGATTAATGATCACCGGAGACACCTGAAATATAAATTGTTTAAGAAGACTGCAGCAATATTTAAAACGGTAAAAAAAAGATAGAATGTTACTTTCTTATGTCTTACTTCCATTTGTGTCAATGGAGTTGAAGTTGACTGCAACTGCCCCCTTTGTGCAGCCAATTGTTTCATCAAATCCTGTATTACCGCCTCTTTTTCTTGACAGTGGTGCCTCTCATTATGTCACACCCCCAAATTACCTGTTTTGCGGCGGAATGGAATTCCTGGGGGATGACTGTCATAGCACCACAATCACAGTTATATTGAACGACCTAAAGTGTCGTTTGAAAAGAACATCGTTTGATATATTAAAAACATTCAGAGTTATAGAAGATAGGTCCCAAATGAAAATCGACATGTGCGGAAATAAGTTTGTTACAATCCAAACGATGTTTTAAAATGCATAAAACCCAAGTGAGACGCGTCGTCTCCGTGACTCTATGATAAGTCCACATGCATACCATGAAGTATATGCCTTAGTTACCTAAAAAATACATTGCTAAAAGTGTCAACACAAAGGTTGAGTGAGTTCATAGAGTTTATGTAAATGTTTTATACGACCAACGCAAGTATAAGTTATGTATGACAAATATGTCACAAAAATGTTACAATTGCTTAAGCACATGACACCGAAGCTTGACTGTTCCTGATGTTCGCAGAGTGTTTTGCCAAACAACTCAATGATGATAATGAAGTGAAATGAATCCGTTGACCAGTTGGGACCACCAACACGGATGGAGGAGTCACCCTCAATAGATCTATCCACTCACCCTCGCTTCTTCCGAAATTAACGGTTCATGATTATAAAATGGGGACATTAATTGGCAATGAGGTAACTTAAGCAATGTAAATGAATTTGAATATACTTGGGCTCGTAATAAAATAATGTGCAATGTATTCTCCCCCGTAGGTTTGAAATAATGTATAAACTTGAATAAAACGGGGCTATGAAAACTCACCTGGTGCAATGTTTATGATGATATAATGGCAATACTGAAATGAGGCGCAACCTCTGACCGTGACCTATTATGAATGATATGTTCTAATGTAAATCATGAAACAATGTCGTGCATGCAAACTCATATGAAATCCATACCACTTGTACATTTGAAAATAATGTTTATCGTCGAAATATATGTTTATGACATCTCGTCATATTATAAAATAATTTACAAGTATTTACGTTGAAACAACTTCCTACGATAGTCGTTTAGTGTTTTATCAAGAATTTATAGCTTTTCGTCGCAAAATAATATACTTTGATAATTTGTGAAAGTGACTAAATGACCTCGAAAAGCTGGTCGTAAAATAGTGAATATCGAGTGTTAGGAAACAAACTCAATGGTTTTGGAAAGCTTGTAGCATTATCTAAAAGTCTTAGCTTTTAAATTTTCATCGTAGAGGTCTCGATCATGAAGAAAAACATAGGTAAAGTAGGGTACTTGTACCCAAAATATTGTTTAAGGGTGGTTTTCGGCAAAGTTTGAGTGACCGTATTTTACTCGTTACAACTCCGTTTGACGAACGGTTGGACGTTTTGGAAAATAGGCTAGGCGAACTTACTTTTACTAGAAGACATCATTTTTTAAGAAGTATTCTATCAATGTTAAAAACGACCCTCAACATGGTCATTCGCGGCCGATATGTTTGTCTATTAGAAAATATATTAGTTATGCTTATATAAAATAGTTACGGCAACTTGTTTAAAATGTGAATAACTTAGTCGTTATAAGTCCGTTTTCTACGTTCTTTATATCCACGGTTTCGTATTAACATATACTAATATATTTTTGATAAATCGAATCATTTAAAAATGCTTAAGACTCATTTTTGACCCTTACAAAATCTGGACAGCATGCTGTTTTCCGGAAAAATATAGTTTTCGTCTTTAAACTTGAAAATAGCATAAATTCTTCGTTATAACTCCGTTTTAACCCGTTCAAACGGCCACATTTTCGTTTTAAAGTATATTTTCTGAATATCTAGCCCAAAATATTTTGTAAACTGTCGAAATTTCCAGATTTAACAAAAACCAACAGACCCTTAATTATAGTTGTCGAAAATGATTTCTCTCGCGTAATACTTGTTTCAATCACTTCAAACCAACGCCGAAGCTATTCTAAACCTACCATACACCTTCTTAGGGTGTCATGGGTTCCTAGACATCATCAAACATGATATGTTTCAAGGGATAATTATTTGGATAATTAAAACTCATTATATGTACTAAAAACCAATAAAAGTGGTATGGATCATGGAATTCATGCATGTTTTCTTGCAAAAATGATGAAATAATATAAATATGGATATGAAAGAGTTATGAATATCATGAAATGCTTACTTGAATGATTGAAGAGTTTTGTTGCAAATATACCTAAATAAATCACGAGGTTTTTATTTCAAAACCTATACTAGATCACTACATGAGCTTGAATATCACTTGAATCATGAAAAAAATATGGTTTCTCTTGAATATGTGTGTAGTATGTGTACTTTAGATAATATCTAATGTAGAGAAAGATATTTTGTAATAAGTGGTGACTAAGGGGGGGGGGTAAGGTGGCCGGTTATGGTGCTTAGGAGGGGGAGGTGTAGTTTTGATTAATCAATGTATTATTTGTTATATATAATGTGTAATTTGTAGGTATAAATAGGTGTTAATTGTAGCGTTAACTAAAAATAGATTTTAATAGAACAAAATAAAATATATCGAAGTCGTAAAAATTATAAAAATACATTTCTCACAAGAATTGAGTGAATAAATAATTATCAAGTTGAATTTACGAAAACCGTCGTAACTATATATATGTAATAATTTATATACAAAATAAATTGAAAACATCGGGTAAAATAATAATATTATTTTTATAGTCTTAAATTGAGTATAAAAATATATTAGGAAATTTTTTGGAAGTGTCGGATCAATGTTTCAAAATAATGTTTACGCGATAGCGTTTATTTAATAGGAAAATAAACGTTTAATGAAAAATGCAAATCCATGCATGAACCGATATGAAACGATGTTATTGATGATATGTAGACTAAATCTAGTCTATATGAAATGTCCTTGATGATATTCAATGAATACGCAGCTTAACCCTCCAGGTTACGCGTAGTTGATACTCGTAAACGTAGTTTACGAAAAATGATGAATAGTGACTGATGAATAGTGATTTTCTCTGAGAATGAATAGTGTTTCGTGAATAGTAAAATTTTGTAATACCCTTTCAAAATATAAAATCGACTTCGAAAACGATAAATAGTAAAATGATGAATAGTAACCGGTGAATAGTAAATTCCCGAGATGAATAGTGAAATTTTCAAATTTTGTAAAATGACCTGAAATTACGAGTTGTCACATTCGCCCATCCAAAAAGGAATTCAGTCCCTGAATTCAGTCCATGTTAGGTTCTACGATGTTACTTGTGAAAAGATGAGAATATTTGAGTCGCATTGGGTCGTCCAATGTTTTTATGAATCGTACCACGCCCTTCCAAGACGGGACTTTGAACATAAATCTGTTGCCAACTTGAAATTCTAATGGTTTGCGACTTATGGAACATACTTCCAATATTTTGCGTCGTATATCGACGTAGCTTATCTAGCTATATGTTGTTACTTGTAATTGATTCTTGATTTCTACGATTTCTATGTTGTTTCATGAATAAGTCATTGACTAGTGAGTTGGACTTTCCTGATTTTGGCCAGTGAATAAGTGATTAACACCTCGACCATAGAGTGCCTCAATTGGTGCAGTCAATATGTTCATGTGCTAACTGTTGTTGTAAAGCAACTTGTTCGATGAAGAATGATTTGCCTAATCATTTCTAGAAAATCACACATGACTTGAGTATATCTTCCAATGTCTGAATTGTTCTCTCGCTCTGACCATTGAGCTGAGGATAATAGGAGGTACTCGTGTCCTAGTAGGTTCCATGGGAATCTTGAAATGATTGTCAGAAGCCTAAGGTGAATCGAATAGCTTATAATAGGTACAACTGAAATTGATACCACGTGTCTCGTGTCAAATTTCAAAATGTTAAATCTGTCGAAAAGGACCTTATTGAAAAGAATAGATTATAGGTAACAGTTGTGATTCCTCGCGTTTCTCGTTCTAGCGAATGTCATTACTTGAATCTTACTTGCCTAAGGTGCTTAGTCTCCATTACTTCAATGTTTATTGTTTGACGGTGTCCCTCTTAATTTCTCTTATCGAAATATTTCCACACTATATGTTGTCAAGTCACAAAACCTTAATATTTAAGCGATGTGATGTGGTGATTAATTTTCAAGATTTTTCCTGATATTGAGTGCTTCTAAAATATTTCCTCACTTAGATTGCTATCATGCTAGCAAGAAAATAGATATCAGCTCATACTATGTCGAAGAATGTTTGTTCTAATTTCACTTATAGATGAAGAGTCATTGATTGTCCGATATGTACAAACCTGTTGCATCTCTTAATATGAAAGTGAGGTTATCTGTAATTTCTAGAGAACACAATGTCTTAGAGAAAGTTTATATCGATAACCTTAATTTAACTAAATTTTCCTTTAAGGGAAAACTCATTGTAGGGAAGTTCACATATTGTTGAGGCCATGTTTAATGGAATGTTCTGCAGTCTCAGCTAGAAGACTTGGTTGATCCCTATAATGTTGCTTAGTGTGTATTAAGCGCCGTACTAAATCTTGTAACTCGGTCCAACTGATGCTTTTGAAATGATATAATTTGGCTTCTAGTCCAAAATAGTGGTTCGGAATGTCTCGTGATGTCCTAAGATTTTTATTGAGTTTCGAATCATCTTACTATATACTTCTAGTCCTTGTGGGAAATTCTGAAATCCTTTCATTGTTTTCGTGTATCGAGGAATCCTCCTCGTAGATGGTATAAAAAGCCTTTCCTAGAAAGGTCACTGGTAAAAATTTCAACTTATCGGTTGTGTGAGGGATGAATGACGTAAGTATCTATAGAGTGTTGAAAAAAGAGGTGTTTATGAGCAATTTATCTGTTTACAAATCCTTGCTTTTGAGTGAAGATTGTTTTAAGAGATTTGAAATGATGCTTGTTACTTTCATGACATAATTCTTCCTGAATTATACATAGGTGATCAGGCTATGTATAATCGAGGACAAATGATGTGATGCTTGGTTTTGTTGAAATGGTATTATGTTCCTCCGAAGTTTTAGATGGTATTCAACGTTTTGTTTTGTAAGATAATGGCTCAATAATTTTTCAGAGTAACATGAAAATCGTTTCGCATGATGGTATTAAATAGTTGATAAAATGACTGAAAACCAATTGATAGGGTGGTAACAAAACAACTTGTTTTAAAACTTTATGAAACAATGTTTCTAGGATGGTGTAAAATAGCTTGAAATAAACTTAAGTGAAATAATTTCATGAAATAGTAGCAGAATAACTTGAAATAAAATTTGTGGAATGGTTTGTAGGATACATGGGAGAACCTCATATAGTGGTAATAGTCCCTTAATTGGTCAAGAATAAAGTTGGCCTAACCCCTAGTAAGATAGTGATGTATTGTCGCGAAATAATTGAAAATTGGGCAATTGGAATAGGGAATGAAATAAACAAAGGTTGTGATTATCGTGGAGATAATAAATGATACCGATTACATTAGCTAGAAAGGTACTTATTATCTGTTCCTGTTGATAGTCTAATCATGTCTCAAGTGTAGGAGCAGTAGGCTATCTAATAACAACATCTTTGAAACTCTCACAGTCCTTAAATCTATAAGATAGTGTAGTTTCTGTAGTCTTAGTGGTAGATGGTAGTGGTGTGTCAAATCATGCACGCTTCCCAAGCGGCAAATCAAATGTATGACTAATAGGTCCATTAGGACTAAGTCTGTAAGTCCTACCAAATTGTATGATCTGTCCCAACATAATGATAAAAATTGTCCTGATCCTACAGTGAATCAATGGTGATCGTGATGGTGTAGGTGCAACTTCGTCCTCCTAAAAGGGTTCAGTCTCATCATCTGATGTTATCGGTGTTGAGTCAACTGATGTTAAAATTGTGATAGGGAATGACAGGGCATTCTCCATGTCAAAGTGATGGGATGGGTATCTGAAGGCATTAATGTGGCAATCGATTTGAAATGAAAGTAAATAACTCGCAAAATGTGCGTATGAAACCGCATGTATAGTGACTATGCACTTATGATGAAATGATGAGATGCTATGATGATGTAGTTATAGTCTAGGGTCAATGATGCAACCTAGTTCTCTATAACCGAAGCTCTGATGCCAATCTATCACACCCCAAATTACTTTTTGCAGTGAATGGAATTCACGGGGATGACTGTCATAGCATCACAATCAAAGTTATATTGAACGACCTAAAGTGTCGTTTGAAAAGAACATCGTTTGATATATTAAAAACATTCAGAGTTACAGAAGATAGGTCCCAAATGAAAATCGACATGTGCGGAAATAAGTTTGTTACAATCCAAACGATGTTTTAAAATGCATAAAACCCAAGTGAGACGCGTCGTCTCCGCGACTCTATGATAAGTCCACATGCATGCCATGAAGTATATGCCTTAGTTACCTGAAAATACATTGCTAAAAGTGTCAACACAAAGGTTGAGTGAGTTCATAGAGTTTATGTAAATGTTTTATACGACCAACGCACGTATAAGTTATGTATGACAAATATGTCACAAAAATGTTACAATTGCTTAAGCACATGACACCGAAGCTTGACTGTTCCTGATGTTCGCCCCAACAGAGTGTTTTGCCAAACAACTCAATGATGATAATGAAGTGAAATGCATCCGTTGACCAGTTGGGACCACCAACACGGATGGAGGAGTCACCCTCAATAGATCTATCCACTCACCCTCGCTTCTTCCGAAATTAACGGTTCATGATTATAAAATGGGGACATTAATTGGCAATGAGGTAACTTAAGCAATGTAAATGAATTTGAATATACTTGGGCTCGTAATAAAATAATGTGCAATGTATTCTCCCTCGTAGGTTTGAAATAATGTATAAACTTGAATAAAACGGGGCTATGAAAACTCACCTGGTGCAATGTTTATGATGATATAATGGCAATACTAAAATGAGGCGCAACCTCTGACCGTGACCTATTAGGAATGATATGTTCTAATGTAAATCATGAAACAATGTCGTGCATGCAAACTCATATGAAATCCATACCACTTGTACATTTGAAAATAATGTTTATCGTCGAAATATATGTTTATGACATCTCGTCATATTATAAAATACTTTACAAGTATTTACGTTGAAACAACTTCCCACGATAGTCGTTTAGTGTTTTATCAAGAATTTATAGCTTTTCGTCGCCAAATTATATACTTTGATAATTTGTGAAAGTGACTAAATGACCTCGAAAAGCTGGTCGTAAAATAGTGAATATCGAGTGTTAGGAAACTAACTCAATGGTTTTGGAAAGCTTGTAGCATTATCTAAAAGTTTTAGCTTTTAAATTTTCATCGTAGAGGTCTCGATCATGGAGAAAAACATAGGTAAAGTAGGGTACTTGTACCCAAAATATTGTTTAAGGGTGGTTTTCGGCAAAGTTTGAGTGACCGTATTTTACTCGTTACAACTCCGTTTGACGAACGGTTGTACGTTTTGGAAAATAGGCTAGGCGAACTTACTTTTACTAGAAGACATCATTTTTTAAGAAGTACTCTATCAATGTTAAAAACGACCCTCAAAATGGTCATTCGCGGCCGATATGTTTGTCTATTAGAAAATATATTAGTTATGCTTATATAAAATAGTTACGGCAACTTGTTTAAAATGTGAATAACTTAGTCGTTATAAGTACATTTTCTACGTTCTTTATATCCACGGTTTCGTATTAACATATACTAATATATTTTTGATAAATCGACTCATTTAATAATGCTTAAGACTCATTTTTGACCCTTACAAAATCTGGACAGCATGCTGTTTTCCGGAAAAATATAGTTTTCGTCGTTAAACTTGAAAATAGCATAACTTCTTTGTTATAACTCCGTTTTAACCCGTTCAAGCGGCCACGTTTTCGTTTTAAAGTATATTTTCTGAATATCTAGCCCAAAATACTTTGTAAACTGTCGAAATTTCCAGATTTAACAAAAACCAACAGACCTTTAATTATAGTTGTCGAAAATGATTTCTCTCGCGTAATACTTGTTTCAATCACTTCAAACCAACGCCGAAGCTATTCTAAACATACCATACACCTTCTTAGGGTGTCATGGGTTCCTAGACATCATCAAACATGATGTGTTTCAAGGGATAATTATTTGGATAATTAAAACTCATTATATGTACTAAAAACCAATAAAAGTGGTATGGATCATGGAATTCATGCATGTTTTCTTGCAAAAATGATGAAATAACATAAATATGGATATGAAAGAGTTATGAAGATCATGAAATGCTTACTTGAATGTTTGAAGAGTTTTTTTGCAAATATACCTAAATAAATCATGAGGTTTTTATTTCAAAACCTATACTGGATCACTACATGAGCTTGAATATCACTTGAATCATGAAAAAAATATGGTTTCTCTTGATCCCTTGGGTTGGCCGGTTCTTCAAAAAAAAAGGGAGGAGAGGATTTTCTTTTTTGTTTACACCTTGAATATGTGTGTAGTATGTGTAGTTTAGATAATATCTAATGTAGAGAAAGATATTTTGTAATAAGTGGTGACTAAGGGGGGGGGGTAAGGTGGCCGGTTATGGTGCTTAGGTGGGGGGTGAGGTGTAGTTTTGATTAATCAATGTATTATTTGTTATATATAATGTGTAATTTGTAGGTATAAATAGGTATTAATTGTAGCGTTAACTAAAAATAGATTTTAACGGAACAAAATAAAATATATCGAAGTCGTAAAAATTATAAAAATACATTTCTCACAAGAATTGAGTGAATAAATAATTATCAAGTTGAATTTACGAAAATCGTCGTAACTATATATATGTAATAATTTATATACAAAATAAATTGAAAACATCGGGTAAGATAATAATATTATTTTTATAGTCTTAAATTGAGTATAAAAATATATTAGGAAATTTTTTGGAAGTGTCGGATCAATGTTTTAAAATAATGTTTACGCGATAGCGTTTATTTAGTAGGAAAATAAACGTTTAATGAAAAATGCAAATCCATGCATGAACCGATATGAAATGATGTTATTGATGATATGTAGACTAAATCTAGTCTATATGAAATGTCCTTGATGATATTCCATGAATACGCAGCTTAACCCTCCAGGTTACGCATATTTGATACTCGTAAACCTAGTTTACGAAAAATGATGAATAGTAACTCATGAATAGTGATTTTCTCAGGGAATGAATAGTGTTTCGTGAATAGTAAAATTTTGAAATACCCTTTCAAAATATCAAATCGACTTCGAAAACGATGAATAGTAAAATGATGAATAGTAACCGGTAAATAGTAAATTCCCGAGATGAATAGTGAAATTTTCAAATTTTGTAAAATGACCCGAAATTACGAGTTGTCACACATTATCAAGTTCACTTTGAAGTAACACCACTCTTTCATCAGATGCTTATCTGATTCGAGGCATATCAAAATACCTCTTGTAGGTTACTCCACCTCCTACTCCTCTCGCATATCCTCCATTTTCCTTATCTAATACAACTGTCATGGCATCAGTGCCATGATCAAGCTTCAAGGTTCATTGTTTGATCTTGTCGTCCGCTTCTTTCTGCACACACAATATGGGAAATAGGTTATTTAATTCTACCAGTATTAACTTATAACTCATAGTATTAACTAATACACTACCAGTATTAACTTATAACTAACAGTTTTAACTAATACACTAGCAGTATTAACTTATAACTAAACATAATAATAAAATTTGCAGTCAAACTTACAAATTTTTCTCCCACTGATCTGATATTATCATCGTGATATTCTCCGTCTTTATTCACCCTTCCTTTCAACCACAGCGTACCACGCGGTGGTTCTTCATCTGGTTCAATTTCTTTACTCTCGATCTAATAAACATCAAATACACACACATGTAAGATAAACGAATATAAACGAAAGTATGATGCTATTAAATGCAAATGTGCAAATGTTTACTGTTACCATTTTTTCTATCACACGGGCGTATCCACCTCGTCCCATTGTATGATGATAAACAGACTTGGAACACTTTAGCTTTTGCTGATCTCACCTTGCAACACAAAATCATACGGCGTTTAGATGTAGTAATGCTGATAGTATATAACTAATATATATGGAAACATATGAAAAGGTGAAAGATAGTTGAACTTGAATAAAAATGACTAATTAACACCTTGTATTCCTCACTGGCTGTGTAGTTTACAAAATTAACCCAATCTTCGGCTTCTATAATTGCACTATACTTCGCCGGGACTTCATTTAGTTTTGAAAGGGTATTTTGGTTGGGCAATATGTAGTTTTGTGTCAATTTCATTCTGAAATTCCTTAGAAGTTGACCTAGACGATTCATTATCAGCTTTCTGACCGTCAAGTCAACATCAAAATATCGCTGCAAAGATTAACACAATGTTGTTAATTAGTTGCACATAACGTAAATGAAGAGATAAACTTATTAACACCTTGTACCTACGACAGCCAAGCAACTACTAGTTAAAAAAAAGTATATGTGTACCGTGATTTCATCCCACATTTTATCTCTTGCTTCTGAATCAACCTTCCTCCAGGATAGAATCCTGACACCTATATGCTCACGAACCAAATCACCCAAAAAACTCGAAAACAATGCTCTTTTTTTTCTTGATAACCTATTCAGTGCATCGAAGGTTACACTGACCTTTATTCCGTCGGTTTTTCCATATTCCCTGCGAAACTTAGCTAACCTAGTTATGCCCCTCTTAACAACATTCACATTTGAATGGTTGTTTTCAGCATCCTCACCCTCATCTGAATACATCTCTGATTCATATCCTAAAGGGTTTTCATTTTCACGATCACAATAAACCAAATCATCCGGATAATTGGTTTGAGTTGCCATGATTCGTCAGAAGTAATGTGTTAAAGAAAATTAGTAAACTTAATTGGTAAATAATGGTGTAAAAATTTAAGTTTTAGTTGTTTTGCTTGAAGCCTGATTTATTGGAGTAAAATTAGGGCTAATGATGGGGCAGTTTTTCAATTAAGGAAACCATAATTTCGAAAGTAATTTTAAAAATTTTGGCTGAAATTTGGCTCCAAATTTGATAATTTTAAAATGTGGCTCCATATTGATAATATAGCAATTAAATATTTAATTTTTAGCTGCAATTTAAATATAAATTAGAAAATCTAATTTTTGAAAAACTAAACAATTTTTGAAACCAAAACACCCATGACAGAAATGGTGCTTGCCCACAGTCCCAAACACCCATATAACTTCAAACCCACTGTGTCAAAGACACATATAAATCAGAATACACTAAAATCACCACATGGCGCATACAAATGAACAAACAAAAGCTAAAAATTGACTTAAAGCAACTAATTAAGAAACTATAACTAATAGCGTTTAGGATAAATAATTAAGCACAAAAATAGGCAAATCAAGCCAAGAGCTGCGATACAACAAGCACCCTCGGACCTTACTTTAAGCCTATAAATAAGCTATTTATAAGCACTTAAATAAGCTCTAACATCCTCAAGCAGTCAAAAAATCAAGAAATCATGTAAATGCAATTAACTTAAAGCAAAAACAACAACAAAAACACCCTAAATCTACTGATTCAATCAAAAATAATTGTCATGAACAAACGCTCCACTTCTAAACTTCATAATCAGTCATAAAAAATTGACAACAACCTAAAATTGAACATCCTAATCCTACAATAATAGATTCTACCAGTGCGAATATGAACTTAAACACCACAACCAATTCCTAAATTCAAAACAACATTAAAAAAAGATGAAACAAACTAGCGAACACATTACTTATATTAACAAACATATTTAGCATTCGTATGGATAAACCATCAAAAGATCCATACATATTCCATTGTTAATATATCTACATACCATCCCATTAAACCAAGACGTTAGACATTAGACATTAGACATAAACAGATGACACTAGAGCAAAAGAAAACATCCCATTCCATAGCGAGAAACCCTTCAACCATTCATCGCCTGAATTTGTTCTTACTTGGTATCGATTTCCTCCTAAGATTGAGTAATGAGATCATTCAACCCTGCGGCAGACCTCGCAGCCTCCCTGTCATCCCTAAGATCCATCAAAGTGTAAAGACCTAATGTTTAAAAACGGCAAACTAAGTCCTCCTTCTTTTAAACTATGACTATAAATTAGGGGTGTTGATCCGTTCGGTTATCGGGTTTTGTTTCGTTAAATTGGTTATATTTTTATTTTGGTCAACACGAAAACCGAAACGAACCGAACTATAACTAAACCAAAGCGAACCGAAAACCGAATATGAATTAAGTTCGCTTCTTGGGTTGACCCGAATATGAATTAAGTTCGCATCTTGGCTTGACACGTATGGTGTTTAAACTGAATATGAATTAAGTTCGCTTCTTGGGTTGACACAAAATTATTTACATTTTAAGCCATGGCTTCCATAATTAGCAACCTACAAACATAATGTTTGAGTAAAGCGGGCGAAAACCTGTAAACAACTGGAAACAGACGAAAACGTACAAAAACTTATACAAACGGACGAAAACATGAAAAAACCAGCGAAAACGTGTAAACACGGACGAAAACCTGTAAACAAAAACGGAAACGTATAAAAACATATTAAAAGGGACAAAGACGTACGAAAACGGACGAAAACGTATTAAAAAGATGAAACGTGTAAAAACGTACGAATGTGTGTAAAAGTGTAAGAAACGTATGAAAACAGGAGAAAAATTCTTAAAAACGTATGAAAATGGGTAAAAACGGATGAAAACGGACAAAATCGGAGTAAATCGGACGAAAACGTGCAAAACGTACAAAAACTTATACAAACGGACTAAAACATGAAAAAACCAGTGAAAACGTGTAAACACGGACGAAAACCTGTAAAAAAAAATGGAAACGTATAAAAACAGATTAAAAGGGACAAAGACGTATGAAAACGGACGAAAACGTATTAAAACAGACAAAAACGTGTAAAAACGTACGAATGTGTGTAAAAGTGTAAGAAAACGTATGAAAACGAGCAAAAAATTCTTAAAAACATTGACAGCCGCCTTTTGAGGCGTCTAATCAAATGTAGTATAGTGTGTGTTCCAAAGTATTGCAGAAGAACCTGCAAACCTGGGTCGGTCTTCCCAGCGAGGCTGTGATGGTATTAATACGGGTTTGTGATCGAGTGAATTTGGACAGAAAAAGGATTGATAAGTGAGTGAGTGATTAAACTAAGAAAATTAAATCTATAAAAGACTTTGAAGTCATTCTAATTCTATTTTTAAAAAGCGTTTAACGTTTAAAACCTAAAACGTACGTTTAAATTAAAAACTACGTAACGTCACGAAATAAAAGCGTAAAATAAAGAAGTAAAATACCTACGGATATGGAAAATACATTTTTACAATCCTAATTATACTAGAAAATTATTGGAAAAGAAAATTATTTTTAAAACTATTTATCTAATTATTATTAATTAAAAACTATTTTAAACTATTTAAAATACATTAAAATACAAGAAAATAGGAAATTAACCTAAAAAATGAAATTATAAATTGGAAAAATCTAAAATATTATAAAACTATTGTTAAAACAGAAAATATATTTTTAGACTTTTAAATATTTATTATTAATTAAAAACTAATTTAAACTAATTAAAACTAAGAAAAATACTAAATGAACAGTAAAAACTATGAAAATTTCCAGAAAATTATAAAATAAAATTAGAAACCTAGGAAAAATAAAATGAGAACTGTCTAACCCGTAATAAGCAGAATGGAAATAAGCGGTTGCTAATAAGCTAAAATAAGCTAAAAAGCTCTAAAATTACCAAAGGCTACTAACCTAAATCTAACTTAAAATGAGCTAATACAACTGATTGGGACCTAAAAAGCACAAGCTACAGAAAAAAAGCTCGAGACCGATTTCAACTCTCAAAATGCCAAACGGCCCTTAATCACCTACTTTAAGCACTATTTAAGCTAGCTAGAAAAAATCACAAAAATTAACTAAAATCACCATGAAACTAACAACCTACCAAAGTGTCTAAATCCAGAATTTCAGCTGAAATGGACTTAAGATGAATCTGTGAAAATTCCACAAAGTTTTGTGAAAAACCATTTTTTTTTTGAAATCACAAAAGGCTAACCAAACGCCCTATTAGGAGCTTTTAAACACCAATTAAGCAATGAAAAGCACTTGAATAAGCAATAAGCTATCCAAGTATTTGCTACGCTAAAGTAAACTACCAACAGTAAAAAACACTAACAGTTAGAAGGAAAAGCAGTAGGCAAGAGTTCTAAAGCTGGGGATCATAAGCTATAAAATGGACTAATAAGCAATATAAGCTACAAATAAACACCTAATAAGCTGAGGATAAACTAAACCTAAACTAATTATACTAAATGCACCTAAGTTTCTGAATAAGCAAAGCTAGAAACCAATAAGCATTTGAAAATTAAATGAACTTAGCTGCTGAAGGACTGTGCCCAAAAGCGATAAAGGGACACTTTTGGGGCTTATTCTGAATAAGCTAGAGATGGAAATAACCTCTGAGCTTCTGGTTACTAGGAGTCCACCAACTCAACTTGCTTTTGCCCCTCTAAACGAACTTGAACAAGCATCTCTGACTTATTAATAAGCGCAAAAATCTTGGAGTTGGACTGATCAAGCTGGTGCAGGCACTTTTCATCCAAACTCCCCACTTTGAGCTACAAACAAAACTAGCTAGAGATTTTTTCAATTTTTTTCCTTTTGCAGATAACTAAACCAACAATAGAACTTGTGATTTTCATTTTTATAAATTTTTTTGATGGAAAATGATGAAAGCTACTCGTTAAGCTGAGAAAATCCACTTTTATTACTTTTGGATGATTTGAAAATGCACTTGAAAATACATTTGAGACTTGAGAACTTGAAAACTTGAATGACAAAACTTTTGAAAACAACTTATAAACTAACTTGACTCAAACTTGACTAACCAAAACTATTGAAACACTAGAATTTAGACAAATCCAAACACTACTTACATTTTCCAAAATGAGATTTAATCACTAAAGATGCAAGGATTATGACTATTACTGATTTTAAACAAACTAATAACCTTAAAACTCATTACCTTAACAGATTAAAAACATAAATTAAACTAGAACAAGTTTGACTTCCTAATTTTGACCCGATTTGACTTTCATTGACTTTTTTGAAAAATTGTTGAAAATGAATAAAAGGCTATAGGAAAAGCTATAATAAGCTTCCCTGAGCTTCTGTAAACTGGAGTTAAGGCATAGAGATGAAGTACAAACAACACATGAAAAATTAAAGTAAATTAAGACAAAGTGAATTTTGAAGACTAAAAGTTGATTTTATAGAACCGAATAAATAATAATAATACTGAGATTACAGCTATTGAAAACTAATTAAGCTACAGAAAACAGTAAATGACAATGAAAATTAAATGGTAACATAATTCTAATGACATGAAAATTGGACCAAAACTGGAAAACTAAATTAAAACTAAAAACTAACTAAAGACTAACTAGCCTTATACATTGGCATACAAACTCCATTTATACAACAACTAACTGCTATGGTGGGTCTTCCTTTTGTCTCTTCTTCTGTGTTTGCTTACGTGAGTGGAAAGCGTCAAAGTCCAACTTTGCGACCATGGGAAATAGACGAGTGGGTGGCGAGGTTTGGTGATGTGAGGGTAAAGGATGGGAGGTTGAGTGTCTGGGTTTGAGAGCGGGAAAAGAAGGAGATGGGTTTTATTTTGGAGGGAAAAGGGGTAAAAAAGAATTAGTCGTGGGTTATGGGTTTTTATTTGTGTTACTGGTTTGGATTATTAATAAAAAAGGATCTGTTTGGCTTAGTAGTTATCACAAGGACCAATTGTGTAATTTCTGAATTCTCAGGGCGAACCTGCAATTTTGCAAAGTTTATTATAGGGACCACTTTTGACAAGTTTAATTTTCCCAAGGACCAAAAATAATAATTTTCAAATTAAAAATATCCAGGGGTAAATTCTGTCAATTTTGAAACATCAGGGACTAAAGTTGCCTTTTGCAAAACTGAACTTTATAAGGCTAATTTTGACAACTTGAAAATCCACTGAGGAATTTTATGAAATATTACATGTTTTGAATAACCAGGGACTAGATTTTTACAATTATTGAATAAAACATAGTCTAAATATTTTTTACTCTTTTGAGACTTTTTAAAGTGTTTTTGTGGTTTTGCTGCAGAAGGAACAAAATGATGAGTATTTACACACTCATCAATCCCCACACTAAACTATTGCTAGTCCCTAGCAATCTTTTGTGAAAACTTAATGGATTTGAATCTCTTTACCAAAAGCCATTACTTTTGGAGTAGCCAATTGTTTCAGTTCAAGTAAGAACCTTGGTACAATGATAACCAAATGATTTTTGAGCAAATCACCGACTTCCACGGATTTGATTTGTCTTTACTAGAAGCCGTTTTCTTCTGGACTAGCCAACTCTTAGATAAAATATCTTTGGTGAGTTGATTACCAATTATGGTTTTTCAACTGCCTTTACCACAAGCCATAAACTTGCGGGCTAGCCAACTCTTCACTAATTAAAGATATGGTGAGCTGAACACCATACAATTTTGGGCAAATTGCAAGCCATCAATGGATTTGAGATATCTTTACCAAGAGCCGTTTGCTCCTGGATTAGCCAATCCTTTTGTTTGTTAGACATGGCGGACTGATAACCGTAAGCTGAGTAAGTGCAAAATACTTACTCCAAAAAAAAATTTTGGCCAAAAAATGGGGGAATAAGATGGTAATACATATGATAAAATTCGTGAGAATTCCCCCCACACTAGAAATGAATATTGCCCTCAATATTCAAAGTACCGGCGGTTATGCCGAAACATAGAACGTAAAAGGGAAATACTACGGCCATTATTTGAATATATATATATATATATATATATATATATATATATATATATATATTTTAGAAAACTTATATACAACAGGAGGCAACTCCCCACACTAGGGTGGTAGAAAGTAGAAAGAAGTCAGAAATATGGGTGAAAACCCATATAGTGTGCTATTGTTTTTGTTCCTCGAGTCGCTAGCTTGACTCGACCCCGCATTCATTGGTTCATTGGGAAGCAAAGTGGAAGAAACAATCTCCATCGGACTTTCATTCAAGATGTTTGGACAAACATTTGAAGCACGTGAAAGTTCCACACCAATGAGATATATTCCGGCTCAAGATAATGGTACATGGAAATCCGGGATCAAGATAATGTCTTCATTCGAAAGTGAAGAACAGGAGAAGTGACAAAATATATGAAGAAAGAAAGAAAATCATGATAAAAATCATGACTAACTCTTCATCCTCAATAGGAGAATTCATAGTAGCATGAATCTCATCATTAAGCTCAGCTTGATCAAGACATATTATGGGTGTGTCTAGATCAAAGTAGAAATTATCATACTCCGGCGGAGATATGATATAAGTGAGTTCAATGGCGAACTCCTCAAAAGTAAATGATTCATGATCGGGGAGAGAATTATGAGAATGAGAAGTAGTACTGCCACTAATCTTCTCTCCCTATTATCAAAACGAAGGCTTTCATTTCGGAATAGAATCATCGGAAAGAATGTCACTATCCTTAATGGGGATAGGAGATGAAATAGGTTTCTCTTTGAAAGCCTCGATTTTAGAAATGAGAAGACTGACATTCAATAATGTTGCTCGAAGAGCTTCATCTTTGATTTCAGTGTCAGTAACTTCATCATTCTCTTCTTCTAAGCTAACAAGCTCGGAAGGTAAATCTTCCACATAAACGATGTCTCCACAAGATAACGAATCGTCATCATTAGAATCGGAGAACATCTCAACATGATCTTTTGGGAAGACAAGAGGGGTAGGGATATCACACAAATGCTCGAGAATTTCCTGTGACTCTCTTGGGATTGGGACAAGGTTCTCGACACTAGACTTTATGAATTCGTCCGGTTCCTTCAGGAACAGGTGTCAAGATGCTCATCCCCCATAATAAGAGAGTGAGTGTGAATCTCGGGTGTGATAACAACAGATTGAGGGAGTTGAGAAATATTATATTTAAAAGGATAAAAACTCTCCTCGTCATCATCATACATAGCTGCCTTAAGAAATTGGGAGCGCCTTGGAGCTGCATGCTCTAAGACCAATAATTCTTCCCTAGAATTGCGAGCCTCTCGTTCTTTGGCTAGCAATTCTCCCATGGTCTTTTCACCACTCACTTGATTCTTAAAGTTACGAATCATATCATCAAGTGTTTTCATTGCGGTTTCAAAATCTTGGGAAGTTTCTTTAGGCAACGGCTCAGGTGGAGTTTGAACCGTATGGTGCTGTGGAGGTTGGAAATTGTCAAACCCGTAAGAGTCATGATTGTTACAAGGAAATAGATTCCCTATTTGACAATCTGAGTGGGGACCTCCACAGTACTCACAACAATATGATTGTTGAGCCTGGATTGGTGAATAATATGGAGTCTAGTCATTTTGAAAATTTTGAATGTTACCAGAAAACTGTTCATAGACAAACGTGTTTCCGGTTTGAAACTCAAATCCTTGGTGAGGACCTCCACAAAATTCACAGCAGTTATGTTGATTATATGAAGATAAGTCGGGCTGTGGTGGGTAGATGGAAAAATTTGAAGGGTCGTTAAATGAGTTTGGATTAGGATCATAATCAAATGAATTCCTCGAACCACAAAACAAACAACTCCCGTTCCGAATATCATTACCACACTGTACACAAGTACACGGCGACATGGTGAACCAAAAAGAGGCTCACCACAACCGACACAAGGAATAAACGATTCCATTTGAGAGTGATGAGAAGGAATCGGTTCATTCAAAGAATCAACAAAACCAACATGGTGATCCGAATGACTATCAAGTCTCGAAGAACATTTTGAAAAATCCGGAAGTGGGACAAGTGGTGTGCTCTGAGAGCTAGCAATTTCCACCTCTTCCGTTATGGTCTCTGGTTCTGGTTCTTGAGAAACGTGAAGATTAGGCAAGTCATTCTTGCTAGTCACCGGTCTAAATTCTGAATGATTGCTTTTAACGTAAATTGTGAGTTTAGGATCAATTTTAGACGGCTTAGGAGCAATTGAGGGGTTAGATCTTTGGATAACCGTAGGTTGGACGTATTTAGCACCTCCATTATCGGAGGGAAGTACCGGTCCTTTGTCCCCGGTTTCTCGTTTCATTTCCCTCATGAATTAATGGATCATTACGAACAACACGAATTCTTGACATTTGTGATAAAGTATGAACTTTTTCAACTTCGTTCCAGAATTCGTCATAGTCGAGAGATTCCATGAGAATAGAAGAAGTTAGAATCAAATGGATAGAGGGTAAAGGGATAAAGAATCAAAAAGGGTAAGAGGGTAAAGATGAATATTTTTGGGTTTTGATTTTATAATATAATAAGAAAACAAGAGAATATTAACAAGGATGGTAAATATACAATGGATGTATATCCAGGATCACTAATCTTCAAACCGTTTCAACACGCACACAACCTCCCCGGCAGCGGAGTTTGATGACAGTACGCCTTTTTGAGGGGCGTCTAATCAAATGTAGTATAGTGTGTGTTCCAAAGTATTGCAGAAGAACCTGCAAACTTGGGTCGTTCTTCCCAGCGAGGCTGTGATGGTATTAATACGGGTTTGTGATCGAGTGAATTTGGACATAAAAAGGATTGATAAGTGAGTGAGTGATTAAACTAAGGAAATTAAATCTATAAAAGACTTTGAAGTCATTTTAATTCTATATTTAAAAAGCGTTTAACGTTTAAAACCTAAAACGTACGTTTAAATTAAAATTACGTGAACGTACGAAATAAAACGTAAAAATAAAGAAGTAAAATACCTACGGATATGGAAAATACATTTTTACAATCCTAATTATACTAGAAAATTATTGGAAAAAGAAAATTATTTTTAAAACTATTTATCTAATTATTATTAATTAAAAACTATTTTTAACTATTTAAAAATACATTAAAATACAAGAAAATAGGAAATTAACCTAAAAAATGAAATTATAAATTGGAAAAATCTAAAATATTATAAAACTAATGTTAAAACTGAAAATATATTTTTTTAGACTTTTTAAATATTTATTATTAATTAAAAACTAATTTAAACTAATTAAAACTAAGAAAAATACTAAATGAACTGTAAAAATTATGAAAATTTCCAGAAAATTATAAAATAAAATTAGAAACCTAGGAAAAATAAAATGAGAACTGTCTAACCCGTAATAAGCAGAATGGGCGAAATAAGCAGTTTGCTAATAAGCTAAAAATAAGCTAAAAAGCTCTAAAAATTACCAAAGGCTACTACAGCCTAAATCTAACTTAAAATGAGCTAATGCAACTGATTGGGACCTAAAAAGCACAAGCTAGAGAAAAAAAGCTCGAGACCAGATTTCAACTCTCAAAATGCCAAACGGCCCTTAATCACCTACTTTAAGCACTATTTAAGCTAGCTAGAAAAAATCACAAAAATTAACTAAAATCACCATGAAACTAACAACCTACCAAAGTGTCTAAATCCAGAATTTCAGCTGAAATGGACTTAAGATGAATCTGAGAAAATTCCACAAAGTTTTGTGAAAAACCATTTTTTTTTGAAATCACAAAAGGCTAACCAAACGCCCTCTTAGGAGCTTTTAAACACCAATTAAGCAATGAAAAGCACTTGAATAAGCAATAAGCTATCCAAGTATTTGCTACGCTGAAGTAAACTACCAACAGTAAAAAACACTAACAGTTAGAAGGAAAAGCAGTAGTGATGAGTGTCTAAATACTCATCATTTTTGTACCAATTAAACTGCAAAAACATCTGAAAACACTCAGAAATGCATCAAAATGATAAAAATATCACAAATAAGTGTTTTATGTGTTTTAAATGCAAAAATATCAAAATCTGGTGAAAAACATATCAAGTTTGCATAATTGGCAGTTTTAGTCCCCCAAGTTTCAAAAGTTATCAAAAACAGTCCCTGGTAAATCTAAATAAAAAAAATATCATTTTAAGTCCTTAGGGATTCATGAGTTGTCAAAATTGGTCCTTAAAATCAAAAATTGCAAAATTACAACTTTAGTCCCTCAAGTTTTGAAATTGTCACAAATAGTCTTTGGAAAATTGAAAATGTCAAAACTGGTCCTTGTACTATTGGAACTTGAGTTTGGTCCTTGTGACAACTTTGGAATAATGGCAGAATTGGTCCCTCCAAATTTCAGAAATTACAAAATGGTCCTTGTTATTTAAACCAACCATGACCCTTTAACCATTGTGACCCCCTGCCATTACCAATTGAACCCCTCGTCAAACCTCCAGTCAAACCAATCCTTTCCCTCCACCACACCTTATCCCCTTCCTCCCACCACTTGCCTGCAACTCAACACCTTTCCCTCCCCCCTCATCATCACCTCTACCAACTTATCACGCCACAATTAATGCCACCCCCCACTAGTTGCAAAAATCAAAGCCTACAGGTCAAACCAGCTTTTCCCGCCAAAAAACGTGGACGGCCTAGATTACTCAAAACTCATCCATTGGCCAAGATTATTAGTGGGATTTGCTCAGAAGGACACGTGGAAGCTATCTAGTGTATAAAGAGAGAGGAAGAAGCGAGAAGAAAGTAGTTAATTTTTAAATTTCATGTATTTCGTTTTTAATCTCAATGTTTTAGTTTAATCTAAAAGCTTTAATTTTCTGTTTCCATGTACTCAACTTAAGTTAATTTATCAATATAATCTATATTCAAGTATCAATTCAAGGTAGAATAACATTTCAAGTTTTAAAGTTCACATTTACAAAATTTAGTTTCAAACTCTCACCTTCAAGCTTCAAATAGCTTAATTTTAAGTCCAAAAAAGTTTATTTAAGCTTAATATAGCTTTTGGTAAGCTTTAGAAACAGTATCAATCAAAGGTGCTAAAAAGTCAACAAAAGTCAACTGTGCAGCATTTTGGTTCAAACAGCAAAGGAAATGGTTTATGGTTGATGCAGTGCTTGATTTGGATTGGAAATGGATTAGAATAGTTGTAATGGGTTTGGTTTAAACTGCAATATAGGCTGGACACTTGTAAGCTTTTTATTCTCATTTTCATTTTTAAGGCAGTTTTCATATTGTGCTCATATTTAAATCTTTGGTCATTAAATAGTTCAAACCTGTTTGATTAGTTGTATTTAAGTTATCTAAGCTCAGTTTAATTGTCTGCATAGGCTAGTTTAGCAGTTAGCTTAATTTTAATTGCATATCAGTTATTACAGGTGTGTTTGGATTTGCTGCTTAAGCTATGTTATAGGTCTGTTCAGTGATTGAAGATTGTTGTTTTAGGCTTAGTGAGTTCATTTATACTCATTGCAGTCATAAAATTGTGCCTGCACTATCTCAAAGTCAAATACACCATTAATCTGTCTTAACTTCTTCACTGTTGGAATTTTTTAAAAAGTAATCACTTGTTTTGTGTTTAAAGTTCATAGATATAGCTTGCATTGAGTTCATTTCATCATTAAACATCAATATCAGTTAATAAATTTGAATCAAAGTTCACAAAAGTCATCCTTCTCACAACTGTCAAAAGTCAAAAATAAGTGTAAACTCAGTTTTCTCCAAACTAGAGTGATTTTTCATTGCTTCATCTCTAGGTCAAATCAAGTGAAACTTGTGGTTTTAAAAACTTCAACAGGTCTATTTTCTTATTGTCATTTTTGCAGATTTTTAGAAATTTTCTATAAGACTCAAAAGGGCTTGTCAAACAGGGCTTATATGCCCTGTTCACAAAACTCAGTTAACACTGAGTTTTCTCAGTTTTATGCAGGGCTTGTCAAAAGCTCCTCAGAGCTTGTCCAAGTCTAGTTTTTAGTTTACAAGCACTTAGCCAGGTCTAGTTTAAAGTCCAACTTCTGGTTTTCAATTTCTTGCTTATTTGAGTGCTTATTTTCCAGCTACAAGTAGCACCCAAATCTGTTTTTTAGCACTTAATCAATCGAGTCAAATCTGTGTAAGTTTACATTTTAGAGGTTAAAGCTTGTTGTAATTTATTGTTTTAGAGTAATTTTAGCATAACATAGGTTCTGTGAAAGTTTGGTGCTTGTTTGTAGCCATGTGCTTATTTGGAGTGCTTATTACTTAAGCACTTTCTCTACAGTTCCATATTCTTACACACAACCTACTGTTTTTCTATTTTTCCTAGATTCACAATATTATTTTAGAGTTTTCCTGAATTTTTCATATTTTTCTAGGTCAGTTTGCTATTTTTCTTAATTAAAAACAGTTTTTAGGTAATTTTAATTAGCTTTTAATACAATTAAATCAGAAAAAGTTCAAAAAAAATAAGTTTTCATTTTTCCTAGATTAAGATAAATATAAAAAGTAAAAAAATTATTTTTCCAGATTTTTCATAGTTTAATTTGTAATTTTTAGTAATTTAATTAGTTTTAAATAGTTTAAAATTCATAAAAAATAGAAAAATAATCAGAAAAATACAAAAATAGTTTTGAAAATTCTCTTTTGTTATTTTAGATTTTTCCAAGTCATAATTTCATTTTTCTAGATTTATTTTATATTTTCTAGTATTTTAGGCTATTATTTAATAGTTAAAAATAGTTTTTAATTAATAATAATTAATTAAATAGTTATAAAAATAATTTTCTTTTTCTAAAAATTTTCTTTTATCATTAGGTTTGTAAAAATATCATTTTCATATTTTTAGGATTAATATTGTTTAAATTTCACATTTTCTTTTGTACGTCGCGTAGTTTTTAATTTAAGTTTTAAAAGAGAAATAAAAAACATCAGATTTTACAAATAGTGATAGCGTTTATTTAATATAGTTTATCTTTTTAACTTTCTTTAATTTGCATTTAAGCCCCTGTAATTTACAAAACTTTTCTTTAGGTATAAATAACTCAAAACCCTTACTAATCACTATCCTTAGTGATTATCCGACATCTGATTGTGTTAAACACCATTCATCCTCCGTGGGACTTAACGACCCGGGAATCCACTGTATTCTCCTGATCTAAATTGCATTTGGTGTTTGAACTGTTTTAAGTTCCTTACGGTTAGCCATTCACAAGTGGCTAGCTTGCGTGAGATAACTTGACGGTTTAGCACCAATCAAGTAGGCAAGAGTTCTAAACTGGGGGATCCTTAAGCTATAAAATGGACTAATAAGCAATATAAGCTACAAATAAACACCTAATAAGCTGAGGATAAACTAAACCTAAACTAATTATACTAAATTTACCTAAGTTTCTGAATAAGCAAAGCTAGAAACCAATAAGCATTTGAAAATTAAATGAACTTAGCTGCTGAAGGACTGCAGCCAAACAGCCAAAGGGACACTTTTGGGGCTTATTCTGAATAAGCTAGAGATGGAAATAGCCTCTGAGCTTCTGGTTACTAGGAGTCCACCAACTCAACTTGCTTTTGCCCCTCAAAACGAACTTGAACAAGCTGTCTACAGCTTATTAATAAGCTGCAAAAAATCTTGGAGTTGGACTGATCAACTGGTGCAGGGCACTTTTCATCCAAACTCCCCACTTTGAGCTACAAACAAAACTAGCTAGAGATTTTTTCAATTTTTTTCCTTTTGCAGAAAACTAAACCAGCAATAGAACTTGTGATTTTTAATTTTTATAAATTTTTTTTTGATGACTGAAAATGATGAAAGCTACTCGTTAAGAACTGAGAAAATCCACTTTTATTACTTTTGGACAGATTTGAAAATGCACTTGAAAATACATTTGAGACTTGAGAACTTGAAAACTTGAATGACAAAACTTTTGAAAAAAACTTATAAACTAACTTGACTCAAACTTGACTAACCAAAACTATTGAAACACTAGAATTTAGACAAATCCAAACACTACTTATATTTTCCAAAATGAGATTTAATCACTAAAGATGCAAGGATTATGACTATTACTGATTTTAAACAAACTAATAACCTTAAAACTCATTACCTTAACAGATTAAAAACATAAATTAAACTAGAACAAGTTTGACTTCCTAATTTTGACCCGATTTGACTTTCATTGACTTTTTTGAAAAATTGTTGAAAATGAATAAAAGGCTATAGGAAAAGCTATAATAAGCTTCCCTGAGCTTCTGTAAACTGGAGTTAAGGCATAGAGATGAAGTACAAACAACACATGAAAAATTAAAGTAAATTAAGACAAAGTGAATTTTGAAGACTAAAAGTTGATTTTATAGAACCGAATAAATAATAATAATACTGAGATTACAGCTATTGAAAACTAATTAAGCTACAGAAAACCGTAAATGACAATGAAAATTAAATGGTAACAGAATTCTAATGACATGAAAATTGGACCAAAACTGGAAAACTAAATTAAAACTAAAAACTAACTAAAGACTAACTAGCCTTATACATTGGCATACAAACTCCATTTATACAACAACTAACTGCTATGGTGGGTCTTCCTTTTGTCTCTTCTTCTGTGTTTGCTTCTGTGAGTGGGAAACGTCAAAAGTCCAACTTTGCAGCCATGGGAAATAGGACGAGTGGGTGAGCAGTTTGGTGATGGGGTAAAGGATGGGAGGTTGAGTGTCTGGGTTTCGACGAGGAAAGAAGGAGATGGGTTTTATTTTGGGAGGGAAAAGGGGTAAAAAGAAAAGGGTCGTGGGTTATGGGTTTTTTTATTTGTGTTCTTGGTTTGGATTATTAATAAAAAAGGATCCGTTTGGCTTAGTAGTTATCACAAGGACCAATTATGTAATTTCTGAATTCTCAGGGCGAACCTGCAATTTTGCAAAGTTTATTATAAGGACCACTTTTGACAAGTTTAATTTTCCCAAGGACCAAAAATAATAATTTTCAAATTAAAAATGTCCAGGGGTAAATTCTGTCAATTTTGAAACTTCAGGGACTAAAGTTGCCTTTTGCAAAACTGAACTTTATAAGGCTAATTTTGACAACTTGAAAATCCCTGAGGGCATTTTATGAAAGATTACATGTTTTGAATAACCAGGGACTAGATTTTTACAATTATTGAATAAAACACAGTCTAAATATTTTTTCTATCTTTTTGAGACTTTTTAAAGTGTTTTTGACTGGTTTTGCAGTGCAGAAGGAACAAAAATGATGAGTATTTACACACTCATCAAACATATGAAAATGGGTAAAAACGGAGTAAATCGGACGAAAACGTGTAACAACGTAAGAAAATGTATGAAACATTTGAGAATGTACGTTAATATGTAAAACAGCTGAATACGTATGCAATCGGACTAAAACATGAAAAAACCATCGAAAACGTGTAAACACGGACGAAAACCTGTAAACAAAAACAGAAACGTATAAAAAGCAGAATAAAAGGGACAAAGGCGTGTGAAAACGGACGAAAACGTATTAAAACAAAGGAAATCGTGTAAAAACGTATTAATGTGTGTAAACGTGTAAGAAAACGTATGTAAACGGGCAAAAAAGTCTTGAAACATATGAAAATGGGTAAAAACGGATGAAAACGGACAAAAACGTGTAACAACGTAAGAAAATGTATGAAACGTTTGAAAATGTACGTTAATATGTAAAACAGATGAAAACGTATGCAAACGGACGAAAACGTACAAAAACTTATACACACGGACTAAAACATGAAAAAACCAACGAAAACGTGTAAACACGGACGAAAACCTGTAAACAAAAACGGAAACGTATAAAAACAGATTAAAAGGGACAAAGATGTACGAAAATGGACGAAAATGTATTAAAACAGACGAAAACGTGTATAAACGTACGAATGTGTGTAAAAGTGTAAGAAAGCGTATGAAAACGGGCGAAAAAATCTTAAAAACATATGAAAACGGCTAAAAATGGATGAAAACGCACAAAAAGGGAGTAACTCGGACGAAAACATGTAACATCGTAAGAAAATGTATGAAACGTTTGAAAATGTACGTTAATATGTAAAACAGCTGAAAACGTATGCAAAAGGACTAAAACATGAAAAAACCAGCGAAAACGTGCAAACACGGACGAAAACGTGTAAACAACGGAAACGTATAAAATCAGATTAAAAGGGACAAAGACGTACGAAAATGGACGAAAACGTGTAAAAACGTACGAATGTGTGTAAAAGTGTTAGAAAACGTATGAAAACGGGGGAAAAACTTCTTAAAAACATATGAAAATGGCTAAAAACGGAGAAAATAGATATTATAAAATAGATAAATTATTATTATACTATACGAGGCTTTATTCAACCCGTACGATGCATGGATTGTGACTAATTTTTCATAAATAAATGTTTGGTCATTAGGTTCATATTATTTTAGATAGTTACTTAACCTTATAAGAGTACATGTGAAGAGGTTTATGTTAAGAGGATTGATTAGGATGACTAAGGGGTTGTTTATTTTTCTTCTTAGCTAAGGATTCATGTGGGTCCACGTCTCTCCAACCTCTTAATGGGGAGGATGTCAATTTTTTCATCACTTGTGGATATAGAACAAACAAAAGATTTTTATGGGCCCCACTTAAAAAAGTAATAATATTAGATGGTAAGTGAGTCCAATCTCTTAGCTAAGGAAAAAGTAAACAACCCATAACTCATATAGTAAAATGGCTAAACATAGTGTGTAAGTCATCCTTATTGGGGTGCAGGAGGACCCACTTCTTCACATCTATATTACATATAAAGACAACATAATCCAAAATATGAAATAATTAAACACACTAATTAATATTATTTTAAAACACCCTAAAATAAAAAGTACATGTTATTATACACATTATACAAATTGATAAAACACACAAAGCTTCATACAAGCTAACAAGTTGATAGTATATATAGTTTTGAAAACCGGACCGGACCAGACCAACAGATTCAACCTAAAAAGTAAAAAGTGAAAAGTAAAAAGTGACACGGTTTAGTTTGACCCGTTTTCGATCCAACCCATCGGGTTGACACGGTTTAAATCAATCCTTTTTTTTACCGGAACGGTTCAACCGGTTGAACCACCCGGGTCGAACCGGGTTTCAAAACATTATGTTTAATCCCCAAATCATCAAACTTCTATTTTTTTTTCATTTATAACCCACAAACCCTTTTTTATCTCTAAACAATTTCTCACTATAAAATCCCGTTGCTATGCACGGGTACTCGTCTAGTATATATATGTATTCGTTTTGCTTAATTTTTTTTCGAGAAGTTGGAGGGAATGACGTTTTCATTTTTACTACCATTTTTCATAATTGTCAAATGTCCAGTGTTGGTTATGTTATATTGCCAAATTCATGTATACATTTTGTAAATTTTTTTATCAATACTGGAAGTGTTTTATGTGTTACTGCAAAGCTTCTATTCTCCAAGAAGTATTTGTTATTTTTTCTTGGGAAAACAAAAAATGTGAATTAATAGTCTAATTAACATTTGCAATGATGAAACCTACTGGGTTCCTTAGCAGCTTAGTTAGATTGTGGTTTAGTTACATTTATTTAGAATATATACTTCATTTTTATCTCTTAATCTGAATATCAACCGTCAAACTTTCACCCACCACCAATAATTACAATGGCGAACACTCTATTCATCAATGAGTTGAAAGACATGTCCAGATCAGAAAAACTACATCAAAGTTTCAAGTTCCTTTTCATTCAAGATCACACAGAAGATGAAGAGTTTCTGAGGTTTCTTGGGGAGTGATGCAATGAGTTGCAGAAGAAGATACAAGTGCAGACTGAAAGGATGGCTGAGGTGTGGTCTCTTAACCATGATGATGAAGAAGCTGTTGGGGATGTCTATGAGTGCTTGAGGTTGCAGATGATCAGGATGCGCAGGAGGCTGGAGGTTTTGAGGGGCTTGTTGGTTGAAGTCCGTGCTGGTTTAAATGAGAAGGAGGAGCATATGGAAATCATGGATTTTTATGATTAGGTCATATGTTTATGTATGTGTTTTGTGTCTTGTCATCTTGGTGATCTGTGTATGGTTGTCTTTTGGGGGTAGATGGTGCATATGGTTTAAGATGGGGATGTTAGATTAATGTAGCTATTAACAATGACAATGGTACAATGATGCGTATCATATAATGATAATAGTTTAGCATATGTTAATATGCTTTTATTTATGCAATTTTTCCTTTTATAGTTTAAACTATATAAGGATATTTAGTTTTCTCTCACACACACATGGGTCAAACACACAGTCCTGAAAACTTGCAAAAACAAAATATGGTTTCCAGGTGAAATTAGGGGTTTCTAATATACAATATATTTATCAAATTAAAACATATATTTAAGACATCTTGTGTTCGTGTATTCAAATTGATGATTCAATTTTGATGAAATGATCATATATAGTTGATCATCGTATGGTTGTATTGGGGTTGAAAGCGATGAATACATGTTCATCAAAGAATTATAAAGGCATATATCTGATTTTTATGTTTCATTTTGATAAATTGATAATTGTTTGACCAATATCTGATGTTTTAATGACGACCTACTTGTCAAAATATAAGCTTGTTGCAATTTGGGATTTGGGTTCTTGATTCTGATGAATGAATGACCCAGTTAGGAAATGTGTTATATGATGATTTTATCGTGATTTGGTGAAGGTTATGTGATTAGATGGACAATTAGTTTGCACATCTTGACTTTGGTTCAGTTTTAATGTTAAAATTGATTATTTTCTTATTTCTTTAGCAGCGGTGTAAGATTACCAACAAAATCAAGGCTATGATGAATTCTGACGGGTATTTTACAAAATGATAATGCCCATATATTGGCTTGGCAGCATGATAAGGTTGCAGCCATGGTGGGCAATCCAATTTTCAACTTGCTACCTAGCTGGCACAGCCTGTATTTTTTGACTAGTGGATTATCTGTTTGTTAAGTTTACCATGACCATCAACGCTTTGATCAATTATGATGGGTAGTTTTAAACTTGAGATTGCCCATATCTTGACCTGGTTTATAGCAATGTATAGACGATTATGTCGCATGTTTGTGACCGTTTTATTTTATATGCATAATATTATCACAACCTTGTACTTTAATGAAATTGGTAAATTTCTTCAGGTCAATCATGTTTCATTGTAGCTGGCGTCCGTTGGCGAAGGCACGTGTATATATAGTTTCTGTTAGAAGCTATATATAATCATTAGTCCCTATCATACACCCGTCCCAATGAATCATGATTGGCTCGAAGATGTTAAGCATCTGTGTATATAGTCGTAGTAGAATGGGTTGGAATTTGACATCGATTAATAATACTTTGATTGAAAGTGCCACAAAGTTGCAATTATTTTATGCTTGGTCCAATCAGATATTGCACCTAAACAGGCATTGTGCGTGCAATGGTGCTGCGCAGACATTTTGCTAGACAGATGAACAAATAGTGTTTGTTACTTTGAAAATTTAGATTCGTATATGAAAATTTTACTCATCCGCTTTACTTGCAGCAATTAAACAGACACCATAAAGAGAGGCATTTCAGATTAATCCGAACCCGATGAGGATGTTGTTTGAGACTGGATCATGGAATGCAAACACAGTAAAAGGTAAGCATCGTAGTGTTAGTTAACACAAACACTGGCTTTTATTTGATAAAATATCTTACAACCACCTGCCAAAGGCTAAAACCAAATATTACAACAACATTCAAAATAAAATTCAAGACAAGTACATAACCGCAAATGCAAAGACCAGCATAAACAAGACATCATGACCAACAACAGCTTCCCCGACTATAGAAACACACTTACCAATCCATTAAGCCCTTAAGTTTCTGAATGAACACATCATAATTGTGAAAATTTAGCTCCATCCAGTACTGAAAATCGCATTTGCTGAGCTTTTCTTCATCTCTTGTCGAACTTCTTTAGATATTCGCAGTTTTAAGGCATAAATGTTCCCAATTGTTTCTAACTCTTGAATAAAAGTAAGCCTCTCACGAGTAACACTCACCAAGCTAGCGCATAGGACATTCATTTGCTGTGATATTTGAATGTCCGACCTGCACTTGCGACAGTCAACACTAGCATCTCAGACCAGTTATTCGATGGCTCGCTCTAAAGTCACACTTGGAAGCGTCTAGACATTGTGTTTTCTTCCTTCTTTATTACAAGTTATGACATCAGTTATAAAAAAAATGTTCACTTAGACCCTCTTAAATAGGAAAACTAAGGCTATATGTTTTGCAAAGTGATAGGCACATGTATAACATATAATTACACATTGAATGGTTGCATGAAAACAAAATACATAATCACTATGTTTTTGCAGATTTCATATTGATTCAATTGGAAGGTATCTAACACGAATATCATGCAAGTAAAAGCTAAATTTATTACTATTTGGATACGTCCTTTTAGTTCACTCCAAACCGCGCACTCTGTTTCCATGTATCTTTACATATATTCATTTTTTGTTTCTTACTATTGTTGCAGTAACTCAAACAGTCATACATGTGTCGTTATTAGCTTTTTCTACTTTGTTTTTGAACGTGTAATGTACTAAGATGGAAATTCAATCCTCAGGATATTTTCGTTTATGTACATGTTTTGTTTGATGTTTGATTTTCATGCAAAGGAAGTGAACTAAATTTTGGGAGGATTGTTGGAAATTTTAGTGCACTTGTAGGATTAGTTCACACACGGTAATTAGGAGTCTGAGTGTACACCCATAAGGTCCCGAAAATCCCGACTCTATAGTGGAGATTCAGGAAGTTAGTACCGGTAGTGCTAAGTTAGTACTCGTAGTGCTAAGTTAGTCTTGGTAGTGCTAAGTTGAATGACCCTTTACGTTATGGGCTTTTTCTACTTTGTTGGTTAAACACTTACATTTACTATATTTAACTAACTGCCTCTCTAATGATTGTCCGTTCTTTGTTGTCACATTGAAGTTCGAAGTTTCCATTTGAATGACCCTTTACATTTAAACTAAAATTTCAATTATCATATCGATAAAACCTTTAAGAGTTTTTTTGGTTCTTATACACTAACAGTTACCTTATTGTAACATGTATCGAATTAACCTAGCACTAAATTCAACCACTTATGGAACAACAACACCATCATACCAACCTGGCATACTACAACATATATGAAAATACAGGTATGTTCCAACAAGATTAATTAGACATCATGAATCTAAAATTCATTTATTGCTAAAACATAAATAGAAAAGAGCATATATTAAAAGATCCATACACATAACCATTACTAAGTCTTAGCCAACATATTCCCGCAACCCCACCCATTTATAACATACCTTAAACCCAAAATATATTTCACAAACACCAAAATAAACCAGTCGATTACACCATAGACTTCAACTTCTCAATGAATGTGAGCTCCCTGCTTTAAGCATTTCACCAAAATCGTTGCAATTCATCCAGTCTTTGATTTGCAATTTATTCAACTGTGAAATGCTTAGCACACAAGAATCAAAAGTAAACAAAAGCTCCAACTCTCCAATCACACAATCCCTCTCAGCAACACGAGCCCTTATATATTGGGCTTTTTTCATTAATTCTGCTTCATCCAACCTGGTGACAGTAAGCTCCCTCTGAAATCGGACAACCATCATATCCCTAACCAAACTAGAACCAGCAGCAACAACTAACTCATTGCAAAAAGGCATTGGTGTAGTTATTTTTTTATTTTTTTTATTTATTTATTTATTATTATTTTTTTGTGTTTGGTTTTTAGAACACCTAATTTGTTGTATGTGTGTGTGTTTAAAGTGAAAATTATTTGTTGGTTATGATTGATAAAGACTAATTGTATGTGACTTATAAGCCATTTGATTTGATTGCCACCCTAGAGATGCCTTCCCATGAAGAATCATTAATTATCCAACCTCACATACTTGGCCTTTTTTTTCAAGTGTACTCCCAAAAAAAAAACATATGATGTTATTAAAAAAAATGTGATACAAAAATTTTATGAACATCACCAGTTTGACCAAGAAAATATCAAACCACAAAAAATATGTTTATTATTTCAAAAGTATCTACAATTATATACTTTATTGCAGCGTTTAACTTTTTGTTTACTTGGATTCCACATGTTTTTATCATCAATTGAACGTGACATTCAAGGACGGGAAACATCGTATAAAAACATTGCAAACGTTGATGCACTGGCAATAATTCAATAGCTACATTGTATATTCGATTAACCAATATTGTATTTGACATATGTATTTATTTATGAGAATACTAGTTACGGTTTACACAATAATGTATTAGGTCTTTGTCTTTAAAGTGTTGATTACGCTTTGATTTATTAAATGGGTAACTTGTATATTTATACGTGTCTTAAAATTTATATTTATGTTCGGGATTGTTTAAAGGAGATACATGGTTATGTCAATATTACGTTGTTATTCAAATTACCGATTCGACATCGTGTATGGTTGTGATTTAGGTAACACATTGATACAAGTTACGACATCATATATGTTAATGTAATATTTTTTTTGTATGTTAAGGTACTTAATTTTTAAAGTGATTCTACCAAATATTTTGTATGTATATAATCAAGGGTTTAGGTCATAAAATAGCTGCGTAATTTTTCAAATGTACCGTTTTGTACGTTATACTATTTTTGTTCCACTAAAACTTACATATTTGCATATATATTCAAAACATGCTTAAGTTGCATTATAAATCATTCATTAAAAACTTGTATTATGGGGAAATATGTAACTTTTTGAGTTTTAGTGGGTATATAAGCAATGCTCCCATAATACAAGCTAAAAAAATAAAACAAAAATCCATCTCTTAATTAATAGTAATCATTGCAAGTTTTGAGAACAGTGATATATTACGGCTACATTTAATCACATAGTCTCACAAAATATTCAATTCTATCTTCTTCAACACAACAACTGCCTCATCAGGTAAGTTTATTTATTTATTTATTTTTATTTTTTTTAACCATCAACTGCAAATGTAAAGTGATTAATATGCATGTTTCTAATATGTTGAAGGTTACAAATGCATGTTTGGTATTTTTTTTGCAATGTTTAACATATCCTAAAGAATATAGTATCCTTTGATCATAATGTAACAGCCATTTTATTAGAAATATATGCGATTTGATTCTTTAGAATATTGTGTGACATGTAAATATAGGATGATTTGATTAAAAAGAATCATGGATATATGTGGATTGTGGAATACGTGGATTGTGGAATACGTAGCAGCTATTTGTTAAATAGGTGGTCCTAAAATAATTAGACAACTTGTAAACATATGTTTAATCATTAGGTTAGTATAGCTTTTATATGATTTGGTTAAGCACTACACCTTATGTAATTAATTATCTGAGCTTAGGTTTAAACATTGGATGAAGCAATGGCGTATGGTATGTTGGGTAGATTATGGATTTGTTACTAGATTTTAACAAATGTATGGGGTAAGATGATTAACCGTAAAAAATACTGATTTTACTCTAAAAGACTATATGATTATTGATTTTTGAAACATAGTTAAATATGTAGTAATACATCTTCAATCATTTTTTGTTTGACACCTTAATGATAAAGATGTATTGATCATCTAAGACTTGTATTAGTTGGTGGAAATGTTATGTATATGTGATAACCTTATTGACCATTAACACGATTGTGGTTTTAAAATATAATGAGCATCCAATTGTTGGTGGAGGCAGCAGCAAACATTAGGACATTGCATGTAAGTTGTACTTAAAATACTTACTTAAGGCTATAAATTTATCAATGTAACCATCAAATTGATATACGTGCTTACTTTTAGAATTTAAGATGCTTCCTACTTTGTCTTGAAACACTATACCTCAAGAAGCTGGTTGGATATACCTAATCCACAATAGGGGAACCAAACATAAGGTTTCTTGGAAATTGGTTGGTGGTCGCATTACTTTGCATGGGTCCAAGTGGCGAGCTTTTATTGATCACAACCAATACATCAATGTGGCCACATTCCATTTAATTTGTCCGAAGAAGACATTTATTATGTAACAGGGTACAACGATGTAGGCCAAGAATGCCTGGAGATCGTCTCTTCTAGGTTCAGAACAACGTAGATGCACGGTTACGTGGATGAATATCTGCACAACCTCTGGTAAGAAAAAATGTTAATCAATACATTGTATTAGTTTGTTGAAAATGGGGATTATTTTAATTGTTTGACCCGCTAATGTTTTCTTTAAACTAAACTGTTACGTAAGTCATTCCTTGCAATTTCCAGGACAATACTGACAATAACCAATTTGACGTTCTTGTTCTTTGGCGTGCGTAGCGCTATCACTCACCGTCAAATTGAAATCTGGAGGAAAACGGAACCTGCGTGCATGAGTTTGGTGGGCACGGATGGAATGTATTGGTTTATGATGAAAACACTTATCTTGGCACAAGAGTTGTTTTCACAAATCTACTAAACAATACTCTTTCCCGATGCCATTTCTTTGAAAATGGATTGATGATGCGTTCTGAACTTGTACAACGTATGGAGCTAAATGCATACAAGTCCATTCATGAGAAACCTTGTAGATGAAGGTATGTTAATCAAAGTGTAGACATAATCTATGATTTTATTTTAAAAATAAACCTTTCCATATAATAGCTTTTAAATTATTTACCATTTTTTATTAAATTCCAATGCGGATGGCGTTATGAAACACATATGTGCATGGAGCGAATGTACAGAGCATGAAAGTGAAAGGGATTGTTTTTGGCGCCATCCCGGCATATGTCATGGACAAAGTCGTTTGGTAAGTAATGATACAAATCGGACCATTTGAGTCATTATACCTTTACATAAAAACTAATATATACTTCAACACATGGACCTACTTTTGTTGAGCATACTACATTGTTCTTTTAATGCGAGAACATACCACATTTGTTACAAGCAAAATCACATGTGGAAGTACCATAACGCTGTTGAGATCTGGGAAGAAATGGAGTTTTATGTGAACGTGAATCAGGAACACCACACGATTGGCCTAGAAGCAAGAACCACGTTATTATAAACGCGGATGGAGAGATTGTTGAAGAGTGTCGGTGGGAGCGAAACAAAATGGTCGATTCAATCTTGTGGACTTTGTCGTGATGACCAAGCTTGTTGATGAGTGTGTAAATACTCATCATTTTGAGTCAATCTGAGCTGAAAGCGTTTAAAAATGCTCACGAATGCATCAAAATACTGAAAATATTCCAAAATTGCATTTTATATGTTTTAGATGCAAAATGTTTAAAAACAGATGAAAAATGAGCAAAGTTTGCATAATTGAGTTTAGTCCCCAAGTTTCAAAGATTGTCAGCCGATAGTCCACGAGCACTTAATTTCAAAGAAAAATCACCAAAGGTCCTTTTAAAATCATAAGTTGTCAAAATTAGTCCTTTGGTGAAAAATATCAAAAGTTTTGAGAAATTGCAAAATTAGTCCTTCATTTGAAATTTGGCAAAATGGCTGGAAATTTGAAAATGGCAAGTTTGGTCCTTGTACTTTTTGAGATTGTCACTTTTAGTCCTTGGAGCAACTTTTTAGAATTGGCAGAAAAGGTCCTTGAATTTTCAGAATTTACAAAAGTGGTCCTTGTTTATTAAAAGAGCTAAACACCTTTGGACCCTTGTCACAACCGGTGGACTCCTCCATATAAGCCAATTGGACCTGCTTTTGACCCTTCATAATATACCCCTGTCAAACCCATAAGTCAAACAAACACCCATTTACGCTGCCTGCCCCAACAACTAGCCTGCGCATATCCCCCCTCCAACTCCCGCCACCACTCCTCCATGTCCCTCATCCTCAACAAACTCCAAAGTGCATTTAATGCTTCACCCTCCCCCTCACTCAATCCCAACTAGCTTATATAAGCTTTTTCCCGTAAATTCAATCAAACGGCTAAATATGGCTTAAGCTCATCCAATGGTCCAAAAAGAAGGTGGGATCAAATCAGAAACAAGTGGGGAGTTGATTGGAGTATAAAAAGAAGAAAGAGGAGAAAGGGAGTAGCTAGTTTTATAGTTTTTTCTTAAATGTCGTTTTTAAATTAATGTTTTAAGTTTAAGTCCAAATGATGTAATATCAGTTTTTATGTAACACTTTTAAGCTAAGGCGCTTTGTAATGTGTTTTGAAAATCAATCCAAGTTTTTATATAAGTTTCATATTGCATGTTACTGTTGCAAATTTCATTCTCAAATTCTTATGTTTAAGCTTTCAGGTAGCTTATTTAATCTCAAACAAGCTTGTATAAGCTTATGACAGCTTTGTATAAGCTTACATTCAAGGTTTAAATAAATTTGGTTGATGGTCAACAAAAGTCAACTATTGATGCAAATTGGGTTTGGTAATGGATAATGGAAGATGCAGTGTGATATTGGGTTAAAATAGGTTAGGTTAGTGTAGGATTTGGTTTTGGTTTCAGGTCTGCATACAATTTGGACATTTGTGAGTTCTATTCTCATTTCAATTTTTCAATATGCATTTATGCTTGAATGTTTATCTGTAGTCACCAATAGTTAAAATGTGTTTATATAGTTGTATTATGGTCATGTGAACTCAGTTTGATCAATGGTACTATCTGGTTCGATGTTCTTATCAGTTTAAGTTTGCATGTCGGTTTTAAATGGTGTTTGGATCAACCGGTGATAGTGAGTTTTTAAGCTCAGTTTTAGGTAAAACACATCAATCCAACTTCATTAGTGGAGTAGACTTAGGATTTCACTTGCACCTTGAATGAATGAAAGTCAAAATCTCTTTAATCGTCCCATTTGCTTACTTGTTGGAGGTTTGCAATTCAAAAGCTTGTTTTGTGTTCCAAATTCATAGGTTTAGCTTGCTTCAGTTTTATTTCATCATTATATATCATTTTCAGTTCACAAATCAAGATCAAAACTCAAAATAGTCAACTTTTTGAGTTTTGTTAAAAAGTCAAATGTTGAAATAGTTAGTTTATGCTCACTAGGGAAATTTTCTTGGACTCATCTTTGGGCCAAAATCAGTGAAACTTGTGGCTTTTAAAACTCCTCTTGGTCTATTTTATCATTATCATTTTTGTCAAATTTTGTAAATTTTTCTTAAGCTCTAAAAGAGCTTATCAAAATGGGACTAATTGCCACTGTCAGGACCGAGCTGCACAGGATTATCTTGATTTGCTGACCCTTGCACGACTTATCATAGCTCCTCTGGTCTCGTTTTTTGGTTCACAAGTTCTCACCCAGGTCTAATGTAAGTTCAAGTTCGGTTTTGGTTGCTAGCTTATGTGAGTGCTTATTCTTTGGCAAGTAGACCATTAAAAAGCTGTTTTTGCAGCTCAATTTCATCAAATCTTGGTTCACCCATCAAGAGGTTATAGCTTGTTGATTCTAGTTGCATTTGGTCACTTTTAGCATATTTTAGCTTGTGTATCAGTTTGGTGCTTGTTTTGTTCCATTTGCTTATTCAAAGTGCTTATTTATAAGCACTTTACACATTCCATAATTTACACATAACCCATGTTTTCCCATTTTCTTAGATTCCTAATAATATTTTAAGCTTTTCCTGAATTTTTAGATTTTCCAAGCTTGTTTGATATTTTTTTGCATTTAAATTGATTTTTAGGCCTTTTAAATAGCATTTAATACAATTAATTAAGAAAAGTCTCAAAAAATAATTTTCAATTTTCTTAAGTTTTGATAAATATAAAAAGTAAAAAAAATATTTTTCTAGATTTTTCTTAGTTAAATTTGTAAGATAATTTTAATTAGTTTTAAATAGTTTTAATTCCTAGAAAGAAAAATAATCAAAAATTACAAAAAATAGTTTTGAAAATTCTCTTTTGTTATTTTAGATTTTTCTAAGTCATAATTTTAATTTTCTAGCTTTATTTCATATTTTCTTGTATTTTAGGTTATTATTAAATAGTTAAAAATAGTTTTAATTAATAATAATTAGATAATTAGTTATAAAAATAATTTTCTTTGTCTATATATTTTCTTTTATCATTAGGTTTGTAAAAATGTCATTTTCATATTTTGGACTTTTATTTCTTAGATATCACTTTTTATTTTATGCGTTTCGTAATTTTATTTAAACGTAAGTTTTAGTTTTAAATGTTTATCATTTTTATAAGTGATAGCGTTTATTTAATATTTTTATCTTTTTAAATTTCTTTTAATTTAAGTCCTTGTAGTTTATGACCTTTT